>JAKWJA010001566.1:0-19382 GCA_027704765.1 Solanum habrochaites | reverse complement strand
AGACGTGTTCATCTTGGCGGTTTGTAGTTCTAGGCAGTAACCGTTTTTGACAGTAAAAGTAAGTAATGAAGATTTTGTGGAGAAATTGTGGTCAGAGAGGTCTCTTGTGGAGACATAATTTGCAAAGGAGATATGGAGAGGAGAAGCAAGGTGTTGAAGATTAAGTAAAGAAGGGGACAATTTATTTTGTCAGAAATTCAGGCCAAGGGGGAGATTTGTTAGGTTTTATTTGTCCTTAATTTCTTACCTTAATAGGTTTTCCTTTTAAGGAAAAGTTTTTGAATTGACTAATGCTTTTCTTGTAGGAAAAGGTTTCGGACTCTATAAATAGGGCATGTCCTTCTAAAATTAATCAGCATTCACAATGTAGTTCTTAATGACTTTGAGAGAGTTTTGGTTTAGATGGAGAATTGTGGCGTCACAAAGCTTGATACGTTATTCACTTGTGGAACTCCCTCCTATGTATTCCGCGGGGAATTGGTTGAGGTTGTTCTATTTGTATTTGTACTCTCATTTTATAGGGATTGGATTGCTCATCTCCTCTTGTGGAACGTAGGTTCAATGACCGAACCCAAGTTAAAATATTTGTGCTGTCTTTGGTATATTTCTCGTGGTCTCTACCGTGATATTCTTACTAGTGATCGTTCGAGGTTTGCATTGTAGTTTGCATTTACACCTGCTTATTCGGTCCTAAACAGTTTTATGTCCATTTTGAGTCATATATTCACAAGTACCAACATTCTTGAAACTTTCAAATGGCAATAGATTTGTCCTTGAGAGTCATTGGGGCGATTCTTTTTTTTTTTAACTTGCATATTTTTTTGAGATCTACGGCGGAGATCCAATCCATGTGACGATTTGACTTTGTTTTTTTCTTATATTTTACCCTTATGATATGACAAAAAACCGATTAACGAAAAACTATATGTGCATATGGTTAGGCGTGGTATTTTCACGTATATCTCAAAAAATAATAGGTATGGAAACAAAATCGGCTCGATAGGACATCGAAGGCTCGGTTTTTATTCCGTTGAAGTTCAATTTTACCCAAGTATCCCTTTAAAGTCACATTTCATGAAAAACTCAAATGGCCAAAGGTTTTTCCTCGAGCATCTTTTGGAGGCGATTCTTTTTTTAAATTTCGTTTTTTTTGCGATATCGGTAGACCAATGCCTGTGACCGATTCGATTTTTTTTCTTTATATTTTTCACCATATATGGTCATAAACGATAAACAAAAACATAAGTCCTATGATAATGTGTGGTAGTTTTTAGCGTAGATTAGATTCAAAAAATATCAGGTTTATTTAATTTTTTGGCCGATCGAACACGGAAGGCGTTTTATTGTCTTGTTGAAGTCTCAAATTTTCACAAAGTACCCATTTAAAAGTCACATTCGTGAAACTTAAATGGTCGGTATATTTTTCCTCGAGTATCTTTGGGGGTGATTCTGTTTTAACTGGATTATTTTATCGAGATATACTCGGCAGACCAATCCTTTTGACCGGTTTGACTTTCATTTTTTCCATATAATTTTGTTCTATATATGCTCAAAAACCGATAAACGTAAAACTATAAGTCATACGGCAATTCATGATGTTTTTTCGTGTAGTGATCTAAAAAAAATCATGTTGGGAAAAAAATTGGCTCGATCGGACATCGCATGCGCTTTTAATGTCCGTTTGAAGTTCAAATTTTTAAAATTACCCATTTAAAGTCATATTTCGTGAAACTTCAAATAGCCATAGATTATTCCTAGAGCATCTTTTGGGGCGATTCTTTCTTCAAACTTGCTTATTTTTTTGAGATATATGCGGTAGACCCAATTCCTTTTACCGATTTGATTTTCATTTTTTCCTTTTAATTTTGCCCTTATATTGATAAAAAATGGAAAACGACACTAAAGTTTCCTATGGCACGTTGGATTTTCGCCTAGATATCAAAAAAATATCAGGTTGAAAAATTGGCTCGATCGGACAAAGATGCGCGTTTTATTGTCTTTTTGAAGTTCATTTTACAAGTACCCCTTTAAAGTCACATTTCGTGAACTTCAAACGGCCGTATATTTTTCCTCGAAGCATCTTGGGGCGATTCTTTGTTTTAACTTGCGTTTTTTTGAGAATAACGCGGGGTAGACCCAATCTCTTTGACAGATTTGACTTTCTTTGTTTTCTTACATTTGCCCTATATATGATCAAAAACCGATAAGATAAGAAAAAACATAAGTCCTATGAAAAGTGCGTTAGTGTTTATGCGTAGATATCAAAAAAAATAATCAGGTTAAAAAATTTTTTTGGAGCGATCGGACACGGATTGCGAATTTTATGTCAATTTGAAGTTTCAAAATTTACAAGGAACTTTAAAGTAACATTTCCGTGGATGAAACTTCAAATGGCCGTCGATTTTTTCGGCATCTTTGGGGGGCAATTTTTGTTAAAACTTGGATATTTTTTAGAGATCCCGCCGGTTTAGGGCAGAATAGTGGTAGGGAGAAACCAATCTCTTTGACCGATTTGAACTTCTTTTTTCCTTATAATTTTCTTACATATGTTCAAAATCGATAACGTAAAATTATTAAGTCCTATGACAATGCGTGATATTTTTTCGCGTAGCTATCAAAAAATATCATGTACGGAAAAAAAGCAAGGTCGATCAAGACATCGGATGCGCGTTTTATGTTTCCATTTGAAGTCAAAAATTCACAAAGTACCCAGTGAAAGTTATATTCTGAAACTTCAAATGGCCGTAGATTTTTCCTCGAGCATCGTTTTGGGCGGCGAGTCATTTTATAAAAATTTGCTAATATTTTTGGAGATATACGTGAAAGAAACCCCTCCCTTTGATCGATTTGATTCTTTTTCCATATAATTTTGGCCCCCCTTAATTATCAAAAACAGATAACCATAAACGATAAGTCTTATTATATGGAAAATGCGTGGAGTTTTTCGCGTTAGATATCGAAAAATAATTCATGTTTGAAAAAAATTGACTCAATCGGACATCGAATTCGCGTTTTATTGTCTGTTTGAAGTTTAATTTTTCACAAGTACCCCTTAGTGTCACATTTCGTTGAAACTCAAATGGTGCGTTAGATTTTTTCCTCGAGAATCTTTTTTATGGGCGATTTGACTTCTTTTTCTTCCTTAAATTTGATATATATATGGTCAAAACTGATAAACGTAAAACTACACGACCTATGGGTGGTGCGTGCTTTGTTTTTTCGCGTAGATATCGAAAAATAAAAAAGTTGAAAAAAACTCCCGGCTAGGAAGGACATCGGCAATGCGGTTTTATTATCGTTTGAGTTCAACTTTCACAAGTAACCCCTGTAAGTCCACATTCGGACATTAAAATGGCCGTAGATCTTTCTCCTCGAGCATCTTTTGGGGCAATTCTTTTCTAAAACTTTATTTTGTGTTTTCTAGATCTACGCGGTAGACAATCTCTGTGACCAATTGTTTTTGTTTTTTTTCCTTTTAATTTTGCCCTATATATGGTCAAACCAAATACAACGTAAACATAAGAACTATGGTGGGTGACGTTGGTTTTTTTTTTTGTTGTAGATATCGAAAAATCAAAAAAAGTTGAAAAAAAAAACCCGCTCGAAGACATCGGATTGCGCGTTTTATTACCGTTGTGAAGTTCAATTTTGACAAGTACCCTTTTAAGTAACATTCATCAAGCTTAAATGGCCAAGATTTCTCCTCGAGTTATCTTTTTGGCGATTTTTTTTTAAACTTGCTTATTTTTTCCAAGATATACGCGGTAGGTCGACCCAAATCCCTTGACCGATTTGACTTTCATTTTTTCCTTAAAAAGTTGTATCTATTATTGTTTTAAAAAATCGATAAACATAAAACATAAGTCCTATCGGCAGTGCGTGATATTGTTTTCGCGTAGATATCAAAAATAATCAGGTTAGAAAAAAACAAATTGGCTCGATTGGACATCGGATGTGCGTTTGCTGTTTGAAGTTCAATTTTACAATAGTAATCCTTTAAGTCACATGTCGTGAAAATTCAATCGCCGTAGATTTTTCCTTCGAACATATTTTGGGCGATTTTTTGTTAAAACTATGTTTATGGTTTTGAGTATACGCGGTAGACCCAATTCCTTTGACCAAATTGGACTTTCATTTTTTTCGTTATAATTTTGTTCTTATATATGATCAAAAATAGATAATAATAAAACTGTAAGTCTCATGACCAATGCGTGTTGTTTGACGTGTAGAATCAAAAAATAATCAAAATTGGAAGAAAAAATCGGCTCGATCGGAAACATCGGATGAAGGTTTTATGTCCATTTGAAGTTCACATTTCACAAAGTACCTTCAAGTCACATTTCGGTGAATTTCAAATAGCCGTAGATTTTTTTCCTCGAGCATCTTTTGGGGGGAGATTCTTTTTTGTAAACTTGCTTATTTTTTTGAGATATATGTGGTAGAACAAATCACTTTGACCGATTGGGACTTTTATTTTCTTATTATTTACCATATATATGGTCAAAAAACGATAACGTAAAAATATAAGTCCTATGGCAGTGTGGGTGTTTTTCCCGTTAGATATCAAAAAAATAACAGTGGAAAAAAAAATTGGAATCGATAGGGGACAGCGAGGATGCGCATTTTATGTAGTTTGTAAGTTAAATTTTCCAGTATCCCTTTACGCAATTTCGTAAAACTTTCAAGGCCGTTAGATTTTTCCATCGAGGCAATCTTTGGGGGGCGCATTATTTTGTGAACTTGCTTAGTTTTTTATGAAACTAGCGGTTAGACACAATTACTTTGATCGATTTGACTTTAGTTTTTGCCTTAAAATTTTGCACTATATATGGTCAAAACCCGATATAAAAGTAACAAAATTATTAAGACCTATGGAAGTGCACGTAGATGTTTTTCCGGTAGATATCAAAAAATAATCAGGGTGGAAAAAAATGGGTCGATCGGGACTCGTATATGCGAGTTTTAAGTACATTGAAGTTCAAATTTTCACAAGTATTCCTTTTAAAAGCAAATTCCGTGAAACTTCATATGGCCTTAGTTTTTCATCGAGGATCTTTGGGACAAATTCTTTTTTAAACTGCTATTTTTTTGAGATATACCGCGATATAACCAATCCCTTTGACCGATTTGACTTTTATTTTGTCCTTATAATTTTGACCTATATATGGTTAAAAGCAGACAATAAACGTAAAATTATGAGTCCTACAGAAGTGTTATGGTGTTTATTCGCGGAGATGTCAAAAAATTAATTAGGTTGGAAAAAAAAATTGGCTCGACAGACAAAAATCGATAGGCGAGTACGTTTTATGTCCGTTTGATTGAAGTTCCTAAATTTTCACAAGAACCTTGTAAAATCATATTTCTTTGAAACTTCAAAGATGCCGTAAATTTTTCCTTGAGCATATTTGGGGAGAGATTTTTTTTTAACTTGCTTTGCGTTTATGAGATATCACGCGTTAGACCCAATTCATTTGACCGATTTGAATTCATTTTTTTCCTTTTAAGGTGGCCCATGTATATGGTCAAAAACCGAAACACGTAACCTATAAGTCCTATGGGCAGTGGGTGGTATTTTTTCGTGTTATAGATATGAACAAATAATCAGGTTCGAAAAAATTTGGCTCTTCGGACATTCAAATGCGATTTTAAGTTCAAATTTTCACCAAGTACCCTTTAAAATCAAATTTGTGAAACTTCAAAGGCCGTAGATTTTTCTCGAGCATTCTTTTTGTGGCGATTTTTTTTTTGTAAACTTGGTATTTTTTTTATATGTACAGGGTAGCAACCAAAGCTCTTGACGATTTGACTTTGTTTTTCCTTGAATTTTTGCCCTTAGATATGGTCAAAAATCATAAAGTAAATAAAACTATAGTGCCTATGGAACAGTGCGTGGTTATTTTTTCGCTGTAGATATGGCGAAAAAAAATAATCAAGTTGAAAAAAATCGGCTCGATCGGACATCGGATGCGCGTTTTAAGTCCGTTTGAAGTCAAATTTTACAAGTACCTCTTCAAGCACATTTCGTGAAACTTTAAATTGACTGTACAATGTCCTCGAGAATCTTTTGGGGGAGATTCTTTTCTAAGTGCTTATTTTTTGAGATCTTTGGGGTAGACCCAATATCTTTGACCTTTTTGACTTTAATTTTTTCCCTTATATTTGCCTTATATATGGTCAAAAAACCGCTAATGTAAAACTATAAGTCCTATGCAGTGCGTGGGGTTTTATCACGTAGATATAAAAAAAATCAGGTTGGTAAAAAAATAGCCGACGGACATTGGATGCGCGTTTTATGTACGTTTTTAAAGTTCAATTTTTCGCAAGTACCCCTTTCAAGGCATTATTTTGTGAAACTTCAAATGATCGTAGAATTTTCTCGAGCATCTTTTGGGGGTGTTCTTTTTAACTTGTTATTTTTGTACGACTCTAGTGATAGACACAGTTCATTTGTCGATTTGACTTTCATTTCTTCCTTATAATTTGCCCTATATATGGTCATAAAAACCGCATAAACGTACATCTATAAGTGTTCGAATGGAAGTGAGTGCGTGTATTTTTGTCGCGTTTAGAAGATATCAAAAAAAAATAACTTTGTTGGAAAAAAATGGCTCGATCGAAATCGGCATGGCGTTTATGTCGGTGATGAAGTTCAAATTTCACAAGTATCCCCATTTAAAGTCATATTTCGTGAATTTCACATGGGCCGTAGATTATTTTTAACCCTCGAGCACCCTCCTTTGGGGGGCATGTTTTTTAAACTATCTTATTTTTTTGAGATCGACGCGGTTTAGACTCAATCTCTGAGCCGATTTGACTTTCATTTTTTTCTTATAATTTTGTTTATATTGCGTCAAAAATCGAATAAATGTAAAACTATAAGTCCTACGGCAGTGCGTGGTATTTTTTCGCGTTCGTAGGATATCGAAAAAAAATAATTTGGTTGGAAATTTTTTTTGGCTTCAACGGAAATCGGGAGCGCGTTTTTATTATGTCCGTTTGAAGTTCAAAATTTTCACAAGTACCCTTTAAAGGCAAATTCGTGAAACGTCTAACGCCGTCCGTAGATGATTTTCCCTCGAGCACCAAGATCCACTTTCAGTGAAGGCGAACTATTTTTATATCGTCTATGGACTGTCCATTATTAACTCCAGTTATTTAATATGTTTATTTCATAATTTCCTTCGTTAAAGTCAATAAAATGAAAATCATGTTCTCGTTTTCTTTATCTATCAAGAAAAACATGGCTATTCGTTTAGTACCTAGTAGAAGAGATGTCAAAATTCAAATGGCATGAAAATAGAGAAATCACTGTGGATGGAGCACAACCATAGCAATAAGAAAAGAAAGGCTGCATACTATATTCAAAGGCCTAATACCAAGACACTCAATGAGACTTGCGAAGTTAGTGGAGAATTTAATCTGGTTAAAATATTGAGACTTTAGACCACCACATGACATATACACAAGAAATCATGAGTATTAAAAGAAGAAGAAAACCAAATCTGGAAGGATGTATGCCAATAAAGATGGATTATTTTTCACAAAATGAGTTGTACGACATATCCAAAAAAAACAATCCAAGGCTTGATAAAATGACTGCAAAGATTGCAGTGTTTGTCATCTATCATAAAAATAGCTTTTGGTTGCACTGTAGTGACACCTGATTGCAAGAATATTATTAGGAAGATGCTCTTTCAACCCACTCAACAAGACAGGACTCACAGTGTGTCAATAGTCTCCGCTAGGTAGGATTTAGAATTCGACTATTGTGTTTCTACTGAGTGTGATGAAAAATTAAGGTAAAAGTTTGAGGTAATAGCCAGCCAAGCTACTTAGATTCCCGAATGTTTTATGAGATGTGAAAAGTTAAACAATTGTTTCCGTTGAATCATATTACAGAATTAAGTAAATATGACGTTATTAACATATCAAACTTGGCAATACATATGACATGAAAATCACATTTATGCCGCAATTTTTCAGCACATATATTTTTCTTTGTACATGGATATTTCCATCACGATCTATATAAAATTTTAACTAATAAATTAATTATAGCATTCAGAATTTTTCCAAGTCTGTATAAATTCAAATCTAATATTTAAAAAAACTTACGGAAATTTAGTATATACATTATTTGAGAAAAGAGTACACGATATAATTTGAAATACAGATAGTATGGATTGAATTTTGGTTCATAACCAGTCAAATACCTCTAAGTGATTTTGGTGTTTAATATCTACAGAAAATCATAAAGAATTCTCACTTATTTAGAAAAAAAAGTTACTCTGCATAATTTTGAAATACAGAAATGTGTCTGTTGGAGTTTTATCATATCAATAAAAAAAGTCATCCAAATATGGAATGTACATAAATTAAAATGACAAAGTGATTCACTATATAGGTAAGACAACAATGGAAAACTTTATAAATGTCTTTCCATAGAAAATTAAGAACTACAATCCTCCCTTCCTATTTGATTTTTAATAATCGCCATTAGGTCAATTCTGCTATTTAAGATAAATTCAGTTTCAAAGTAAATTTTATATACACTGATGCAACGGTCTATCTCCACAAGGGGTTTTGTTGCAAATCCGGGGTGCAGTGTGACTTAAGCAGTGCTGCTAGATCAGGACATGGTTGGCCCTATCATGTGATTTTGGATTGCAAAGTGTTAGGTGCAGGGAGAGTTTGTCAACAAGGACAATAGCAACCATGATAATGCCTCCAGGTTTTGGAAAACTTTTACGCTTCTCGTGTTTTAGAATACCAGAACATAAATCTTTTCCCCTAATTTAAACCATGGATTGCGGAGTATGGACAAGATGGAATCGTACCACAAGACTACGAGTTATAGTTTCGGTATCGTGATTGATGGGACGTTACAAGAATCAGACCGGTGGTGATGAACGATTCCGGAGAGTTGGAGATACGACGTTGGGTTAGTATTTTTTCAGATGAGATTCATTAAGGTGGTGGATGATAATTTGACAGCTAGGGGATGAACGAATTGGACGAAAGATGCAGTGTAGGTGTCTATTCTAGAGGTAGCTTTGAGTTGACTTTAGCACACCTGGATGCAAGGAATAGTCTGGAAGATTCTCTTTTCAACACTTAGATACAATCCGCTTGATACCTAGGTTCAATTCCGCTATTTAAGATGAATCAAGTTTTGTACTTCAAAACATTCACAGATTTCTATCAACCATATGGTAGCTAGAATTTAATGGGACTTTTCTAACTATTAGAGTTACCAAGTAGTCTAATCGTATCCATTAAAGCATTTTTAATTGTACCTTAAAAAGTCTCTTGAAAAGGTTAAAGTCGCAAGAGAGGATTTCCAACTCCAGGTTGACACGTTTCAAAAGCGTGTGTCAATAGTGAATTGTCTTCTCCTTCCACTCAAGATAGAGACACAAACTCACAACCAGTTAAGTGGTAATGATTTTCTTCCAACTTAATGATAGAACCACAGAGCTTGTATGTATAAATTGTTAAGGAATCTTAACATTTTGGGAAAGTCTGGTACGATTGACCGCTATTCAATGACGGAGCCACCTTAGGTTTAGGGGTTCGGCAAAAATATATATTATTTATATATGATTAAATTAATATTTTAGGTATATATAGTCAATGTCAAACCCCTTCGACTACTTCATGTGTCTATTTTTTTTTCCAGATTTTAAACTCTCTTATTAAAAATTCTAGCTCTGCCACTGCCTATATTATTGCATAAAATTTATATAGATCAAGCCATTAAAAGGGGATAAAATATATATGTCATCGTATGCATGCAAAATGAAAAAAAATTAAATAAAGCAATATATCAATTTTTTTATGTTTGATTGGGTTAAAAATTTTGGAAAATTTTTTTTTAGATCATAGGAAAATGACTTCCCTAAAAAAATTAAGGAATACATTTTTCAAAACTCTACTTCATCCTTTAATTCTTGTTTCCTCACGGAAGCATACTCTACCCGGACCCCCTCATTCAAAATAAGACTTAAAACAATAGATTAAAATTTTATGCTTTAAATGTGCAAAATATATTTTTTATCTCTACCATCAAAGCCACACACTCCCCCCACCCTCAAACAAAATAAAAATATAAAAATAAAAAAATTTAGAAAAATGTTTCAAGATTTTAATTTTTTTTTACCTCACCAACACCTATCAACAGTTGTGGACGCTAGTATTTTAATAAGAGGTGAAAAAATTCGTAGAATAGACACAGGAGTAGCCGAAGGAGATTCAACATCTTTACGATGGATAATAAAATATATAATTTTCCGTCGGAAACGACCCCTTTGTACTTAAGTGTGGCCTCCGACCCTGCCATGTACCGATACAACCCGCTACTCCCTACTCGCCCAAAAAAAACAATTTCTTTTGAAAAATATGTTCAAAAATTTAAGTGTTCCAAAAGCCACTTCCCCACTCCCCCCCAGCCCAAACGGGTCCATCCCCCTCCCCCCGCAGCCCCCAGCCCAAACGGGTCCACCCCCATAATACCACGCCACACCGTCATTTTGTTTAGGAAAATAAACTAATTTGGAATATTATTGCAAATTGAAAGTTTTCCACTTTTGACCACAATCCACCTACCACCCCCCCCCCCCCCACACCCAAGGCTAGTCCGATCAATTTGATTTTTTAAAGAAACAAATATGTGGAAAATTATTCCAATTTGTTTTTTAAAATAATCATGTTATGCCGACTCCCCCTATCCGGTGTGGCCACCTCATACAAAAAGAAGTTCTTTTCATTTTAAAATTATTTTTGAAAACATATGTCAAATTTTTTTAAAATCATTTTTTAGCACATCCCTACCCGCAAGCCTGAGCGACCACGGTCAAAATGTTATTTTTTGAAAAAAAAATTCCTGGGTCAAATATCATGGTTGGGATTTTGGATGGTTATCGGGTCTTTGTCCTAGTTTGGGTGTCAGAGATTGGGTCGAGATAAATATCGTGGTTAATTTCGGATATACACTTTTCTACAGAGTATCTTTTAGTATTACTGTTCAAGCAAAAAAAATAAAAGATATTTTGTGAATTTCATCACCGACCAAACATTAAAAATTTTTTTTACTCATCAACCCAACCATGAGAAAATAAAATTAAAATTTCACTTGTTTTCCAAGAAATATTTCCTGGGAAAAAATTTTTTCCTCCTTACAAAACAGTCTTAACCCAAAAAAACTAATGGCAGAAAGACCAAGACAAATTTTGAAGGTTGAAGTTAATTGACACTTCTAAACCAAAATTATTACTACAATAGACTAATATAGAACTCATATGAAAAGTTCCACATAGCAAAGAAATATGACTTGTGAATTTCAATGGATATGAATGCCAAACAAATGGTGTTGACTCAGTCTCACTAATGCATGAACGTGTAATGTACTAAAAATTAATGGAAGTAGAGATATATACTCATAATCTAAATCATGTTCCCCCTCATCCATTAATCGGAAACGATTGTGATAGTTATGGGTAGAAGTTTGCAATCCTCTATTTGCTCTTTTGATTTTCAATGTGCTGATATATCACTCTTAAGTGTTCTAATATTAGTAATGATTGAAGCTTGCGCTTTTTGAATTAAATAATCCACAGTTTCTTGTAGTCGAACAACATCTAGCAACCCAACTGGTCTTCTTGCCACCCCTTGTTGCTCATGGATGGAACAATCTGCACCTCCCGACACCATCTAGTCACACTTTAGACATTTCGGAGTATGGCAACTTCATGGTACCATTTCTCCCAAACTTGGAAAAACTCTTTTTTTCTATCATTTCTGTTTCTCTCCAAGATTGGTAAAAACAAGATTTCATGGGAAATGTGCCCAAGAGTTGGCATTGTTTGCAGAGGTTGAGAATGTTTGATATCGCAAACATAGCTGTAACTTGGTGGCCATTACATCATTGTTAAGTTTTGCTATGTAGACCTCGCATTTTGCACCTGTGGAGCAATCAATTTTCAGGAAAAATCACTCTTTCCTTTCCCCAATCTAACACAGCTGCCAGACCCACCGTGTTAAGAAGAGCGGAAAATTTCCTCGAAGAGAGATCCTCGAGAAACTTGGGATCTTCATTATACATGACTGATGTTAAACCTGGAAAGTAACCAACTTTACTGGCTCATACCCCCACCATCAGTTATAAATTACAAACCACTGCGATCATTGGCTCTTTCAACAATAAAATCTTACAGGTGAGATTCCAACAATATATGTGACCATCTCCAAAATTGGAGGGCTTTCCTCCAGAAAAAATCTAGGTGGCATCATTCCACCAAAACTTGAAAAAATGCAAAAAAAGCTCCAAATTCTTGTCATTGTCTGAAAACAAGTTCACTGGAAACTATACCGAGGAGGTAGAACATAACAAATCTGCAGGATTATACCTTGGATTGCTGCAACTTCAAAGGGTAGATATTACATCTCCTAAGCAGAGAAATTTAATTTTTTTAAATTTAGGTACTCATTATATATTCTTCACTTGACAGGAGAGATACCCGTGGAGTAAGGTTAATCTTAAGAACATAACACTTCTGTCATTATCCGGAGTATGCTGACTGGGTTCCATCCCAACAAGAATTTTAAACATGTCAGCTGAGAGGGAGTCGTACTTGACCGAAAACATGTTTTCAGGTAAAATCTAAAAGCAGATTTAGGCAGTGGGATTCCCAGCATAGAAACATTGATTTGTGCAAAACAACATCTGAGTGGATTTATATCTGATATCTCAAATGCTTCAAGACTCGGTGTTTGATCTTTCAACAACAGTTTCACAGGTCCAATTCCTCAATCAATTGGTAAACTTAGAAAAACCTTGATGTATTTGGGGGGCAACCTGCAGATGAACACTTTTTCAGCGATTTCAGAATTGAGGCTTCCTCTCATACTTGGACACCTGTAGGAACTGATAGAACTCAAATTTGCTAAGAATCCCTTGAAGGCGTTTTCCATGCATCCATTGTTCTTAACCTCTCTCACTAATCGTCAGCGCACCTTTTTCTGTTTCGTTGACAATTTCTCTTATTTCTCTGCAAAATTTTCGAAGGAGGATGGTTAAACGAAAGGCTCCCTCCTCCGAGAAATTGGTAATCTTACCGGGGTGATAAGGCTAAATTTTTCACAAATAATTGACGGGACATTATTCCAAAAAACTATCACGGCCATGCTGCACCTTTCAAGGAATTTTACCTAGAGGAGCAAACAAGAGTAGACGGAATCATACCAGAGTGTTATCGGCAAATTTAAAAAACGTGGAGCATTATTGCTTGTCATGGTAATCAATTTTTGGTCGGTGCCACCTTGCTTGAGGAAAAGTTACCAGTATTGAGATTATCTATATAGCAGATTAACTGCTAATTTAGAGTTTACACGAAAGCTTGGGAGCCTTACCTGATCTCATAGAGTTCAATTTTAATCCATTATTGCATGGCAAAATTACTATGTGAGATTGGAAATTTAAAGGCTGCAACTCGTATTGATCTTGTCAAAAAAATGATTTCTTGGTATGAGGCCCTAGAACTCTAGAGGGTTCTGATAGATTGATGAAAACTTTCTCTAGCACATAATAAATTAGATGGGCCTACAAGATTATTTGGCAAAAATGCTGGCCTGTGAATACTTGGATTTGTCAGTAACAGTCTTAGTGGTGGAAATCCCCCAAAATTCAAATTAGAAGCTCTTGTGTATCTCAAATACTTGACTTCTCATTTAATGAACTAGTGGAGAAATTTCCACGGAGGTCCTGGAAAGGGCCACAGATCAATCTTTTCTTGTCCAATTATGGGCTCTGGGTGATTCTAAGTTTTCATGTTTTCAAAATTGGTCACCAAATCTACCAAGAGGTCAAAGAAAAAAAAAAGGCAATATGGTTTGGGGGAGGTGGTATGCTATTTTTTTTCCTTGCTTGCCTTAAACATATGTATTTTTGAGATGAGAAAGAAAAAAAAAGGAAAAAGCAGGCAAGCTGAAAGTGTCTCTGATAAATGTCATGAAAGACGTTCCTATTATGAACTTGAACAAGAAACTTGAAGGAGCCGTGAAGCAAAACTTGCTTGGTAAACGGGAGTTCAGAAGGTTTACAAAGGGGATACTAAGGATGGTACTCTTGGCAGCAAAGGTATGCAATGTGCAATTGGAGGGCGTGCATTCAAAGAGTTTGATACAGAATGTGAGATGTTGCGCAAACCTCCGCCACCGAAATTGTGACCACAGTCATCGACAAGGTGCTCCAACCTTGAGTTCAAAGCCTTAGTGCTGGGAATACCGGTCCAATTGGCGGAAACTTGAGTAAATGGCGTACTCTCACAACTGTTCTGAATTTATTTCAAAGATTAGATATAATGATATATGTTGATCTGCAATGGCTCTATCTCCACAAAGGGTGTTCGCTCCGGTGGTGCATTGTGACTGAAGCCAAGCAATTGTCTTGCTAGATCAAGACATTGGTTGGCCATGTCAGTGATTTTGGCATGCAAAAATTGTTAGGTGCAGGGCGAGAACTTTTGTCAAACGAGGACAATAGCAACCATGGATATATTGCTCCAGGTATTGAAACTTGTATTAACTCTTCCCCCTACCCCCAATATATATGATCAGTTTAGCATATCTTTTTGATCATTTTCAACCATGATTGTAGAGTATGGACAAGATGGAATAGTATCCACGAGCTGTGATGTTTATAGTTTCGCATCTGATGATTGGAGACGGTTTCCCAAGAATCAGCCCAGGTGAGAAAAGATTCACTGGAGACTTAGCATACGACGGTGGGTTAGTGGTGATTCTTTCCAAATGAGATTCAGAGGTGGGGGTTGTGGGGGGATGCTAATTTGGACAGCTAGGGAGATGAACGAATGAAGCAAAGAGGCAGTCTTTGGCTATTGCATAGATTAGCATGAGCTGTACTTTAGCGGACACTGATGCAAGAATTAGTATGGAAGATTCTCTATCAACACTGCAAAAGATCAGGCTCCAGTTGTTCCAATAGTCGCCACAGAGGAATAGGAATCCGCAAGTGATGAGCTGATAACCTAGGTCAATTCTGATTTAAGATTAAAATCAGTTTTGTACTTCAATTATTACTCTTTCGCTTTCAATGCGCATCACATATGTAATATGAATTCAGTTTTCACTTTCGAAGTTACCAATTAAGACCAGTAACTTAAGATGAAGTTAAACATCTTTCAAGGTAAATAGACAATCTGATTGTATGTAAGGTGAGGTAAAAGTTGAACTTTAATCATAATATTCATTTTTGTGTTGATTATGTACTGAGTCTGGACACGTGCTTTGCACGTGAATATCCACTTTAGTATTTATTTAAATACGTCTAGCATATGTTGCAGTAAACTTATCAAGTATGTATCAAACTCATCATGTATTAGAGACATTTCAATTAAATAGCACTTGAAAATATAAAAACACAAAAATAAAGAATGTTTTCTTTTCATAAACATGCAAAATATTTACATAATTACAAATAAAATAGGGTGCATACAATCAATTTCGACAACAAACGTAATACTAAAATGAAAAGAAAAACATAAACAAATGTAGCCCTAAGAAAAAGATCTAAAGAAATATATAAGTCTATCTTATACTGTTAAATTTAACAGTTTGAACTTATATTTTAAGAAAACTTCTCTTTTAATTTCATAAAGAAGTTATTGTTTCTTCTCCTCGTTCACTTCTTAACGGACTTGTATTTCTATCATAAATCTAAGAAGGAGAAAAAGAGAATAGTAGATGATAAAGAAGAGGAATGTGGGGACATAAGAAGCAAGGTAACTTGTATTTATAGTGATATTTGATTGTCCCTTTCAACTACCAAAAATTTTTTAATGGTGCGACAGTGAATCATAATAGATAAAATTTATTCTTTAATTTCAAAATTCAAAGAATACAAAATGTGAAGGATTTCCATTATATTATATTTTCTACTCCTAATTTATGTCAACCCATTAATTATAATTAAATGTCATAACTAAAAAATTAAAGTGTAGTTGTTGAACTTCATATTCTTCATATGTAAGTAAAAAATTAGTATTTTAAAAAAAAACAAATTATTTTAATTAAGTGGAGGTAAAATGGAATTCAACATTTAAGGTTACGAGTTCCCACTTATAATTAAGATATGATAATTCATTATTATTTATAATAAGATGATAAGATTTAATAAAAAGTTGAAGGACATTTTCTTAATCCAACTTTAGGACCATAACATCTTTCCCATTATAATATAAAATTATAAATAAAAATTAATAAGATGAAAATAAAAAAGAAAACAATAATAATATCATATATGATGGTAATGATATGATGAGGGATAATTAGTATATTTATATATTCTTTTAAAATTACTTCGTTAGAGAGTTATGATTAAGATTTAAAAATTAATATTCAATGTACCATTATCAAGAAATATAATACATTTAATTATTAAAAAGGGCTAAGAACTTAACTTTGTCATTATGGAATTAAAATATTGGTAAAATTATAATGATTAATCCAATTTTATTGAGTAAAAGAGCAAAATGGTAATTCAACTTTTACTTTGGAGCTTCCCACTCTAAGAATATATGATGATGTGGCTCTGTTTTTTTTTATCTCTGTTCATTACTCCACTTAAAAAAATGGGGCTTTATACTCAAGAATGTATCGGCTTAACGTAACTAATTAGAGTGATAACAAAACAATCCTCTGTAAAACTATGATTAACCAAGAGTGTTTTTTGTTTTAGAGTATAATATTCGGTAGAGTCAGGTTCTCGGTTTACAGTTCTCATCCCCAGGACTCCACCTTTACAGGACTAAAGCCTATACCTACACTTACTGAAATTTGGTCTCTTAATGGGATACTGCCAATGATTTTCATGCATCAGTATGTGACCCATCTGGAGAATAGAAAATCACTTCATTTTGGGCGTAGCAGATCAAAAACAAAGCAGTGTGAAAAATTGAAAGTGAAGCATTTTACCAGAGGGGACTTAAAAAACTGACCACCAAATTTATCTAAAACCATAGAGGCATCCCAAACAGTAGTGCTTCAAAACACCATCCAAGGCTTGACCCCAAATCGAGGCAACGAGGCACGTGTTGTAATCTATCATAAAAAAAAGCTTTGAGTGGCACTGTAGTGACACCTGTTGCATGAAGGATGCGCTTCAAACACCAAAAAAAGACAGACTCCAGTGTCAAAGTCTCCGCTAGGTGATAGACTGTTGTTGTTTACAAGTGTGAAAAATTAAAGTGAAGTTAGAGGTGACTAGCAACTAAGTACTGAGATTCCCAATGGTTAATGAGTGTGAAAAGGTAAAACAAAAGTTTTCTCTTGGAACCAACTCCTATTTATGTACAAGAATTAAGTTTAAATATGCGCTATAACATATCTTACTTGGCCAATCAAATGACATGAAAAAATTCACATTTTGGCGCATCTTTTTCAAGCACATAATTTTTCTTTGTACATCGATAATTTCTTCACGATTTATATAAAAATTTTAAAGTAATAAATTTAATACTAGCATTTCAGAATTTTTAAAATCTGTATAATTTCAAATAAATATTTAATAAAAATACTCAAATTTTAGTATCATCAATTAGAAGTTACACGACTAATTTTGACAATACATATACGTATGGATGAATTTTGTCACGAGCCAGTCAAATCCTACTAAGGGATTTTGGTGTACTATCTGACAGAAAACATATAGAATTCTCACTATTTAGAAAAAAAGGTCTCTGCATAATTTTGAAATACAGAGAGGTGTCCGTTGGAGTTTATCTATTGAGTCCTAATAAGTTCATTTATATGAGGATTGTTTCCATGTTAGGATAATTATCTATAAAAAAATTCATTCCCAAATAGGGAATGTACCTAAATTAAAATGAAAGTGGTGCATATATAGTAAAAGACAAACAATGGAAAAATTTATATGTCTTTCCATAGAAAAGTAAGAACCTACAATCATCCCTTCTCCTTCAGCATAAAAGGGGATGAGTTCCTTTTAGTTCCTAGACTAGTTTACAATTCTTAAATTTGTGGTTTAACATCATTAATACTGATCTTGTGATTATAAACTGTTTACACAGGATTGTATTTTTTATATACACCGAATAACATGGATAAAGCTCCAAAGAGTTAATGGATAGTGATAATATTTCTTCCTCTACTCCTACCCATGGCCAATGAATTTGATTATGGGCGAAGAAGTAGAGTTGTCAAAAATACTTGCTATGGCCTCAAGAGCATCATGTACCACCTCAGACAACCTAATGTTGTTCATACGAATACCACCAACATTATGTCCTGCCTCATGGATAAGAATTCTCGAGGAATACTATTCCTATTACCCGGTGATGACGAATGATGATATTCATATCGTACATATATCCATGGGATTGAAAAATGAAGAAAAACCTCAAACTTTTATCCCATATCTATTGTTATGGACAAAACAACGGTGATCAAACTACACATGACATGATCCTCCAAACAATTCTACCAAAAATCCCAATTTTGGAGAGATTGGGAAAGAGAGTGTCCTTGAATCAAAGTTCACGGACTAATATCCTTGAGAACTTCACCTGATTCTTGTAAAGAGCAAGAAAAGCAATAGAGGAAATGACATGTCACATATTTTAACTCTGGAAACAAAAAGTAATTTGATCAAGTCCAAAGTTTGAGGTTGGGCAAGAACAATTGAAAATAGCAGTAGCAATGTAGGTCCTATAAAAAGGTCACCTAATAGGGCAAGTGCAAGATACCAACCATTTGGGAAAGAAATTGATCAAAACAATCAAGGATCATCATATAGGCATGTTAATTTCATTAATATATTAATTAGTAATGCTCAATATATATAACTCGTCTCATCTTGTTAATGATATTTTTCAGGGTTGGTCAAAACAGTTCAGAGTCGATCTTCAAGAGACCACAAAATTCCAATGAATATATGCAGGGTTGGAACACACAAGACAGTCACTTCAATAACACAACCAGCTGGCCTTTGGGTCCTTTTCACTAATTTGAGAGAGATTTCTATGTGTGTATTTATTTTAAAGTCCTAGTACATAAATAAGGCCTTGTAATTTTTATTTCTTTATTTTTCAATTTAGATCAATGTTTTGTTGCCTCAAAATACAATGTGTATCAGTGCTCTTCGATTGGAAGTGACATCTCTGTTATAAAAATGGTTGATATAGGTCATGCTGTATATATGTCTTTGGAACAAAAATAGGAATCACCAAAATAGGTGTCTATAAAAGTTATCCTTTATGTTGATCATCAGGTTAGAGTTATGTTTTTGGTTATTAATAAGTCAAATACTATATATTAAGGTGATTATAATTATTTTCTATTTTAGGGTA
>JAKWJA010001564.1:0-40878 GCA_027704765.1 Solanum habrochaites | reverse complement strand
ATACTCCATCTAAAGACATTTTCCCAAGAGTAATGGGTTGGAAGCTTGAGGTCCTCATAGATATGATCGGTGATATTATAAAAATGCTTTTATACTTGTTGCTATCACCTGTTAAGAATATTAGTTTGCATTTTATTTATGATGTTATCTTGAGATATATTGCTTTCTATTATGAGTGGCCCGATGATACCTACTGAGTACTTGTGTTTGTACTGACCCCCCTACTTTTATGTTTTCTTCTTGTTTATTTGTGGAGTGCTCAAGCAAACGTCCGTCATCCTTTCGACTCACGATAACTCTAGCCATCTTCATTACTACTTTCTCCGGATATCAGGGTGAGCTTAATGCTTCTAGCTTGGACTGGCGTCTTCCTCATGTCTTGATGTCTTGAAGTTCCGGCATGGACTAGCTTTGTTATTTTAGTTTTAGATACTCATTAGGTTAGTAATTTGATCATAGATGTTCTTGTGGTGATGACTTCCAGATTTTGGGATAATAATAGATGTGAATTTGTTGTTTCTTAAGGTGATTTAAGTCTTCCGCATTACTTACTTTCTTTGATATTACATTGAAACGTTAAGGTTTACTATGGTTGGTTCGCCTCACATAGGAGGGTAAGTGTGGGTTCAACACGGTCCGTTTTTGGGTCGTGACACACTTGTTTCAAGAGCATTTAGTTCAGTTTGTCCTCATCACACAAGAACAGGTCTAGTAAGTCTAAAGACGGTAGGGGGACGCCTTACTTTTCTTTGAGAGGCTATAAGACTTTAGAAGGAAAATTCCATTCTTTCCTTTTTTCGTCGTTCTATTACTTGGGTCCCAATTGGTATCTAGGTGTACAAATTGGTAATCTGACCATCTTCACTCACTTCACTCATTTCGTTTTTCGCAGATGGTTAAACGAGAGCAACAACGCTACGCCAACATCAACATAGCAAGACAAGTTGCATCTGAGCCAGCCCATCTGGTGGCTGTAGCTAGAATGGAACGTGGCAAGAGGCCCGCGGTATGAGTCGTGGGAGATGTCCTCTAGGGGAAGAGACGCGCACCAGCCCATCTGGTACTAAGGACGGTGACTCCTCCCCGATTGAGGAAGTAATAGAGAAGGGGAGGATGGAGATGAACAATGTACAGAATGAGGAATGACCCCAACCTACCCCAGAGATGAGCAATCAGGTGCTCGCGTTATCTTAGTGGTTTCGGATCAGGGTCAGGTCCCTCCAGTGTTTTCTCTGCACAACACCCTCCAGTTTCAGAGGTAACAACCTCAGCCACTATCTCCTCGTATGGATGCCTCATTGGACATATGCATTTTCCATTCCACGCCTGACTACTTACTGGGCCTATAATTCAAATGATCAGCATGCACTTCAGTAAGTTCTTGCAATTGAACCTCCCTCATCTTCAAGGGTGCAGAATCTGAGGATGCTTAGATTTCCTGGGGTTGACTGTCATGATCTACTACACAAGATGGGTATGTAGAACGGTTTGGTGTTGATTTCTGTGAGTTACCAGTTTCAAGGAACGCCAAAATGTTGTGGCGGTCACATTTTGAGTGTCACCAACAGAGGCCCACTATGACTTGGGCATCATGTTTTCTGTTTCTAGCTTGTTTATGGAGAAGTATAATTCCCCCTTACTATTGAGGGATAGGAAGGATTAGTTTTGGGCCTAAGCGGTAGGATGTCAGTTACTACTGCATATGAGGCCTAAATTGCGTGCATTATATCCCGGTCTCCACCCAACTAATGTTCAGTCCAAACAGAGCGATTCGCCGGTTTTGTGAAGGGTTGAGATCATAGTTGCGGAATTTCAGCTTTACCGGTAGCGGCCACAGCGAAACTTTGTCAGGATGTAGTAGACTTCGTAGTAGAGGTGGAAGAGTGAAGCGCAAGAATTCACCATTGCATCGCCATCAAGAGTTGCGAAAGGGGGGTTGAGTTTAAAAGGGGTTCTTACTCTAGAGGACCAGGGTTCCGGAGGTTACTCAGTTCGACCCATTCAAGTCTTCACTACAGATGTAGTTGGGGGTCCACTCAACCGGTCAACCACTTCTCTGAGAGACCTATGCCCCGACTCCAGAGAGTGTTATGGATGTGGGGAGACTGGACATATTAAGAAGGAATTGTCCCAAAACAGAGTTATATACCCCAATAGTTTAGAGCAGTTTGATCAGGTAGAGCCCGTTATTCTGGAGGCGTGTGGCAGAGGTACTGATGGTCACCAAACAAAACGGCCCGGGTGATGGAAAACTGGAGCCCTGACATCACAACATTGTAGGGGGTCAACAGACAAAACAACTAAAGGGCTATTGTTTGCTTTCCCTGGGCGAATCGGAGGCGGAACATCCGATGCTTTCATCACAGGTATCTCTGGTTTGTGATGCATGGATTCCTGTATTGTTTGAATCCTGGATCCACATTTTCTTATGTTATTTCCTCATTTTGGCTAATGGTCTAATTTACCCAATTGTGAATTCCTTGAATGCTATTCGTGTTCTTCTTCTTCTACTCCCTCTACTTCTACTCCCCGGTGGGTGTTCTATTGTGTTGAAAATGTGAATATAGGTCTGTTTGTGAACGTTGTGGGGAGAAACACTTCATGTAGATTTTGGTTATTGTTAGAAATGGTTGATTTTGATGTAATTCTTGGTATGAACTTGCTTTCTTCTCTCTTTCTTTCTCCGCAATTTGCGATCTTGGGCTTTAATGCTAAACGGTGACCGTTAGCACCAGCCTGGGACAGATCTGTTAGTTGGAGGGTGACTACACTTCCAATCCGGTGCGTAGCATTCTCCTTTCTTCTGCTAAGAAAATGGTTTAGTAACGGTGTTAGCTTTCTTGGCACATCTCAAGATGACACTACCGCAATACATCGATTGATCGGTTTCGGTGGTCCGTGAGTTTCTTGATGTGTTCCCATGCAGATCTTCCTGGTAAAAAAAAAAAACAGGAAAAAAAAAAAAAAAACGAAAAAAGAAAAAAAAAAAAAAAAAACAAAAAATGCCACCATATAGGGATATTGACTTCTGTATTGATCTTGAAACCGGGTACTCGCCCCATTTTCTATCCCCCCCCCCTTATATAATGGCTCCCCGTAGTTAACAGAGTTACAGCCCCAACTTCAAGAGTTTGTTGAGTCAAAGGCTTCATTAGACCACGTGCATCTCCTTGGGGTGCTCCGGTTTGTTTGTGAATACGAAGGATGGGAGTTTTCGGATGTCATAGACTACCGGCAGTTGAACAAGGTAACGCATAAAGAACAAGTATCCTCTTCCTCGCATTGATGACTTGTTCGATCAGTTACAAGGTTGCTTGTGTCTTCCTACGATTGACTTGAGATTCGGTTATCATCATGTGAGGGAATGGAGCGGGCAGGAGGGCGGATGTGCAAGCGCTTTGTGGAGAGGGACCAGGTATGGGGGCATTTGACGGGAATGTTGTAGTGGATGGGTGGTCGGGTGTGGTTGGTCGTGTACGATGCCCCTGGGCGGGGGGGCTGCGTTCATAGAGTTTGATGAACTGATTTTGTAAGCCTATCTGGACCCTTTGTGACTCCGGGTTTATTGATTATATACTGATAATACTCCAAGAGTAGAAGGAACATGAGGAGCATCTGAGAAATTGTGTGTGGAAATGTTGAGGTAAAAGCCATTATGCCAAATTCTCCAAGTTTGAGTTTGCTAGATCAGTGTCCTCTTGGGGCACGTGGTTTCTAAGGATGGAGTGATGGGTGGATCCTCTAAGATCGAAGTAGTGAAAATTGGGTAAGACATAACGAATGTGTCAGAAATAGAAGTTTTGTTGGTCTAGACCAGTTACTAAAACCCTACCGTCGATTTGTCAAGAGGATTCTCTTCTATTCTTCCCAACTGACGAAGCGGTGTGTTGACTAGCAAAATGTTCCATTTGTATGGTCGGATTGAGTGTGAGGAAGCTTTCAGAAGCTCAAGACTCTGTTGACTATTGCAACCATTCTCACCTTCCAGTGGAAGGTAAGAAATTTCATTGTCTATTGTGAATGCATCCTATTCGGGTTTTTGGGTGGCATGCTATGCAAAAAGAATGATTGCTGATGCTTCAATCAGCTTAAAAAAGTGGCCTGAACGTCACTATCCCACTCACATTTGGAATTAGGCCGCGGTAGTGTTTTGCTTAAAGCAATGGAGACACTATTTATAATGGGGGTTAAGTGTGAAGTCTATACAGATCCAGCGTATCCACATTATGTATTTACTCATAAAGATTTGAATTTGAGACAGAGGAGATTATGAACTACTTAAAAAGGACTATGATATCACTATTTTGTATCATCCGGGGAGGCGAATGTTGTATTCGGATTCTTTTACGTAGAAAAGGCGGGAAGCATGTGGTAGTTTATCCACTTTACAAGTTTCTAGAACGCCCATTAGCTAAAGAAGATCGTTCAGACTCTGGCTAAGGATTTATGAGGTTAGAAGTACATGAGAAAGGAGGATTCTGCCCGTGTGTGATGGCGGATCTCTTCTTTTCTTGACAAGATCAAGGGAAAACAGTTTGATGAAAAATGAGAAACTAAGCCGAATTCGGGATATGGTGTTCCGAGAGAGGCTAAAAGAAGCGATAGGGATGAGGAAGCGTTGTTGAGAAATCAAGGTAAGTGGTATGTGGTACCCCCGTGTTGATGATTTGATCCACACTCTTTCTTACATAGGCACGGCATAGTTCCGATATTCTATACATCCTGTGGCAAAACCACAGATGTACCCGTGACCTAGGCAACACTTTTGGGTGGAGTAGAATTAGCGCTACATGGTTGAGTTTGTTGCCAATGTCCAAATTGTCCAACAAGTAAAGTATGAACACATAAGGCCCGAAGGAACACTTCAGAGAATCCCATTCCTGAATGGAAGTGGAGAGACTTGCAATGGACTTCGTGGTTGGCCTTCCAAGACATTGGACAGTTTGACTCTATTTGGGTAATCGGTGGACAGATTGACTAATCTGCTCATTTCATTCCGGTTAAGGTGCCTTACCAATGCAGAAGAATTTTGCCAACTTTACATCTCAGACGTGTTGTGTGGCAATGGAGTTCCACTTCCATCCTATTCATTATAGTACGCAGTTTACTTCTAGTTTTGGAGAACAGTGCATTCGGAATAGGGTACGAGTTGGACCTTAGTACTACTGCATTCACCCCCAGACCGACGGTCATCGGAGCTAAATTCCAGTGTTTGGAGAATATGCTTCGTGCATGCGTGATAGAATTTGGTGGCCATTGTGATAGCTTCTTACCCTTAGCGGAGTTTTCATACAATAAACGGCTTACACTCAGTATTGACATGGACCCATTTGAAGCTTGTATGGTATGAGATGTAAAGGTCTCCCCATGGGTTGGTTTGATGCATTCGAGGTAGACCTTGGGGTACTGACCTTTTGAGGGACTCTTAGAAAAGGTGAAATTCCATTCAGAAAAGCTTTTACGGCTCAAAGTAGGAAAAAGAGTAGCAGATCGAATGGTTATGGATTGGAGTTCATGGGAAGGTGAACAGGTTTTTTTCTGAGGTTTTCGCCCATGAAAGGGGTGATGCGGTTTGTAAAAGAGGTAAGCTAAGCCCGAGGTAGATTGGACCCATTGAAGTACTTAAGCGAGTAATGGGGAGTGGCTTTGCTTAGCTTGGCCTCCAGCGCTCTCTGGAGTACACCGGTATATTGGACCCATTGGGATTTCAGTTTTGCTTGATAGAATGTCTTATGAGGAGGAGCCCTGTTGCTATTTTAGATAGAGAAGTTCGCACGTTGAGATCAAGGGAGATATTGCATCATCCAGGTGAATGGAATAATCGACCGTTTTGAAGAAGCCCTGGGAGACGAAGGCTGATCCAAGAAAAGATAACCCACACTGTTTACAGATTCAGGTCTTCTTTTCACTCTTGTTTTTTTACTTCTCGTGATCGTTCAAGGACGAACGATGGGTAAATTGGGGTATCTATTGTAAGGACCCTGTTAGTCGTTTTTAAAAAGCAGCAGGCTTTATTTCTGGAAAATGGCTGAGGCGACGACCCCACGACATACCGTCGATGGTCACACGGACAGTCGGCATGGTCTCGTTTCATAACTTGGAAATTCTTCTGAATTGGTACTGAAAATCGACTCTCTGAACTTCGTAGACGGAATGGCAGGACGGACCGTCCCAGGCGTGACGGACCGTCACAACAGCTCTTGGTGAAATTGAGTCTCTGAACCTTGTGACGATCTTGCAGGACGGACCGTCGGCAGGCACAACGTCCCGTCACAGTTTGCGCAATCCAGGCTGGGTCGGATTCCTGTTAATTTATTTTAAAGGGGCTTTTTGGACTATTTCCTTCCTGCTGTAATTAGAAAGTGGTGGGTTAATTTAATAAGTCTAATTACTGGGGGTTAAAATATGTAACCTTAAGTTAATAGTGGGTTTATTAGTGCCATCCTTTATACTGAATTATATATTTTAGGGTCAAATAAAGAGGGTTTTGAATACGAAAAACGAAAGAACAATGAGAGGGAAAAATCAGCAAGAGAGAGAGAAAACGCAGGAGCAACAAGAACTTGAGGTAATTTTTCTTGCTTGACACATCTTCGGTGGAGGTAGGTTATGGTTTTTTTACACACTATTCTAGTAAACTCTTATAGCGAATGATCTGTGTTGGGTAAGTATTATGAGTCTTCTTTATGGCTTATTGTGTGTATGCATGATGTGATTTTATATTATATATATGAAATTGAGAGAACAACATGATTGAAGCTAGGGTTGAATCCCAAATCTTGATAAAAACCTAATCTCTTGATTAATGATGATGCCTTGGTATAAAAGAAGGCTTGATGAACTAAAGTCATGAGATGATGAATGCCTTGGTTAAGAGGCTATTACTATAGGAATTAGACTTAGTGGGAGGTTGTCACGAACCAACACGTAGAATTAGTGGGACGGGTGTCACGAACCGACACGTAAGATTTAGGGGATCGGGTTGTCCACGAACCGACAAAAAAAAAAACAAAACTAGCTTGTAGGGGATCGGGTGTCCACGACCAACAGGTCGATTTGTGGGATCCGGAGTGTCACGTTCCGCCACATAGTAATGGATCGGAGTGTTCAAAGTTCCCCCGACACAAGTAGTAGGGGATCAGAGTATCACGTTCCGACACATAGTAGTAGAGGATCGGAGTTCACGTAAAAACCGACCCAAGATATTAATGAATCGAGGGATCGGAGTGTCCGTAACCGACACCAAGAATTGATATGAATCTGAAAGATGCTAATATACTCATCTAAAGAACATGTTCCCAAAAGAGTATGGTGTGGAGGCTTGAGTCCTCATCGATATGATCGGTGACAATATTATAAATGAGTTATACTTGTTTCTAACCTGTTACGAATTTATTTATTTTTGATGTTTTCTGAGATATATTGCTTTTCTATTTTGAGTTGGCCGATGATACCTACTCATTCCTTGTGTTTTACTTACCCCTACTTTTATGTTTTCTTCTTGTTTATTTGGGAGTGGCAGCAAACTTGCCTTCATCCTTCGACTAACGGTAACTCTAAGCCAGTCTTCATTACTACTCCGGATATCAGGGTGAGCTTAGTGCTTCTTATCTGACTGGATTCGTCTTTCCTCCATGTCTTGATGCCTTGAAGTTCCGGCATGGACAGGCTTTGTTATTTTGCTGTTTTATAATACTCATTAGTTTAGTAATTTGATATAATGTTCTTGTGGTGTGACTTCCTCCAGTTTTGGGGATATACTAGATGTTGAATTTGTTTTATTAATGAATTTAAGTCTTCCGCATTACTTTCTTTTGATATTACTTGAAACGTTAAGGTTTAGATTGGGTTGGTTCGCTCACATAGGAGGGTAGTGTGGGTGCCCAGTCACGTCCGTTTTTTTGGGTCGTGACACCACCTTCAGAAAAAACTAATTTGTTTCTTAAAAAATTTTCAATTTTAATTTTTCACGCACGCCCCCTCCCTGGACCCACCCCACCACGTGCGTCCATCCCCCTCCCAAAAAATGTATTTGTTTTTTTAAAAAACATTTTTAATTTACAATTTTTTTTCACCCTCCTTACCTGCCGACTCTCCCCCCCCCCCCCCAATCCCTAAAAAAAATTGGGGTTTTATTTGAAAAAAATATTTTATTAACTTCAAAATTTCATTTTACCTTTACTTTAACTTCCTCCTCCTTGACCCCACCCACCCCCTTCCCCCCCACATTTTTTTTTTAAGTTTGTTCTTAAAAAATGTTTTAATTTAAAATTTTTCAGCTTTTCACTCGTGACACCCTGACCCGCCCGCCCCGCACCCGCCCGCCCCCCCCCCCCCGCCCCCCCCCCCTCCCCGGCCCACCCCCCCCCTCCTCCCCCAAAAAAAATTGAGTTTGTTTTAAATTAAAAGATATTTTTCAATCTCAAATTATATTTTTTCACCCTTACCTTCAATACCCCCCTCCACCCCCTAAACACCCTCCCCCCCCGCCCCCTCCGGGAGAAACAAATAAGTTTGTTTTCAAAAAACATTTTTTATTTCAATTTGTATTTTTTTCAACCACCCTCCCCCCTCCCCCCGGCCAACACAACCCTTAGGGTAATCTTAAGGAGAAATATTTTTATCAAGAAATCTATAGAAAATTGTTTAAAAGTGTGAAGTATATATATTTCACGTCATATAAATGTATTTTTTAAAATTTAATATCTTTTTGTACTATAATTCAAAGCACAAACTAACTAAGACATTTTATTGAGACTCTTGAAAAATATTCACAACATATCAAATATCCATAACAGACATTGTTTTATGATACTTCGTCAAATATCAACTTGATTGATTTAGTAATCATAGCTAGTAAGATAAAGAATATGTTTGTAATGGTTATTAATCATGATTAGTAAATGATCAGAATAAAGATAAATATAAAAAGTTTAAAAATACTTTTAACTAGGTAAAATTAATAAAAAGTCCTTCATTATAGTTTGGTTTCAATTGTCTTTGTCGTCAAAAAAAAAAAAACTGATTTTAAAGTAAAAACTCTCATTTTCTTAACACCTTCTTTTTCTAATAATTGTTAAAAAATTGGTAATGTTTAAAAAACAGGATAAAGCAAGAAGGAATTGAGGCATATAATACGGAAGGGTGTAGTAAAAGATGAAGTTGGCCGGGAGAAAGAAAGCACGGCAGTCGAGGCGCATATGCGAGCGAGAAGGGCGAGGGGTAAGACCGCAGA
Organism: Solanum habrochaites; assembly: GCA_027704765.1. Classification (NCBI taxonomy): domain Eukaryota; kingdom Viridiplantae; phylum Streptophyta; class Magnoliopsida; order Solanales; family Solanaceae; genus Solanum; species Solanum habrochaites. Next base: position 31,643 of record JAKWJA010001564.1, on the reverse strand, counting down.
CAGAAAGAGAACGGGAGGGTCAATGGGGGTTGACATTGTGGGGTCGGAATTGTGTTTGGGGTCCGCGAATAACTTTGTGTTACTGGATGCAGTTGAAGGGGTTAAGCGCGGTGGGCGCGACGTCGGTAAGGGGTTTGGGGGGGGAAAGAGGAAGGAGGGGGGCGGTGCTATAACACCCGAGGGCATGTGAATTTGTAGGGGGCTGGGTTACGCACATGAGGATGAAGCGGGTGGTGGGGGTGACTGGTAGCCAACTTAGGATGGGAGTATGAGCTCAGGGTAGTGAGGTAGAGATGCCAAGAAAGAGAGCAGAAGTGGTGTGGGGTTGGAGTTGACGTTGGGGGTAATAATTGGGTAAGGGAGGACGCGAGGGGGAAAAGTCAGATGGAGATTTCTGAGGAATGCGTAGAGCGATGTAATGCGGCGAGAGATTTTAGAGGTGGCCATGCAGTGCAGGGTAGCAAGGTAGGATCTTGGAGGGGATCGCAAAAAAAAGGAGGTCCAGGAGACGATGGAGTGGGGCGAACGATTACGTCGGAGTCGTCGGTTGGCAGAGAAGGTGAGTTTCGCTGGGGTAGGTTAAGAGACCAAATTAGAAGAGAGGGCTCGGAAAGGTTGGAAGGGGATGGAGAGTTTCCAACTTCAATTTTCTAATAAAATTAAATAATTTTTCTCTATTTTATTATAATTATTGTTTTAATATCGTTATAATAAATAAAAATTAATGAGTGATATACTATAATCTTATATATATAATATACAGTTCTGTCGAAAGGGTAAATAAGTTATTACTAATTAAAAAATGAAATTTTTGAAGGAAAAATAATTTCCGTTACATTTCCATTTTGAAATAAGTTTCTTTTTAACAAACACAGTAGTTAATAATTCTTTAATAATATTTAATTAGGAAAAGTATGTTTCAAAAGAAAAAGGGAAAATAGTATATTTATTTGGAAGAAGCCATTTTGTGCATTTACGTACTAGTATATGTGTCCTTTTTGAAAACCCAAATTGGATAGCAGGACTATTTTTTGTCAAACTATAAACATTAAAGGAGGACATTTTTTTTATTTCACACCGAACTAAGATATTTTTAACATTTTTTTCTTTTTGTTATTCTTTTTATCCTTTATTTTAGCCATGGTTAAAAAATATCATAACATATCATATATCCTTTACGAGGCTACGATTGCTTAACATTCAATCATCTTTGAATATTTTTGTCCAAATAAATGATTTAATTAATGTTAAATATTCTAATGACTAGTTATTTGGCCTTTGAAACAATTTTGTGTGTCCTTTATTATCTTATTTTACTTGCTTTGATTATCACATCAAACAAATATTCTTTAGTCTTAATATTTCATGATGATAATTTGAGTTTTTACCCTTAATACTCTCCTTCCATCGATAGGAATTTTCAAATTAAAATAATTAGTGTGTCCGAATTTACCAAGCAGAAACCTTATTGAATTTTTAAAATAATTTTATATTAGATAAAATATTCTTATTTAATACACTAAACCGTAAAAATTTCTCTACTTAGATTTCTGAGTCAAGTTTTTTTTTAAATATTTTTTTACCTCCCACCCACCATTTCACCCTACCACCCAGCTTTTCACACCAAAAAAACATATTTATTATATATACATAAAAAAAAATTTTAGAAAATACGTTTATAGATTTAGATACAATCCCTTCCCCAATAATTAATTTCACCCGATGAAGGATTACTTCTTTTATTTCCTTAATCAGATAATTCGATCAAATATATACAATATGTTTTCTCTCTTAACTTAATCTAGTATAATAATGGAGATTCAAATATTCATTATTTCAATTCAAAATAAAAAAAGAATATCCAACTAACCATGAAATTCCAATATTATGCATATGCATTTTCATCGCAATGATCAAGACTCGCACTACCTTGCCTAGCCCCCCTACCACCCCTCCCTTCCCGCCTCTATCCTCGCAACCCTCCTCCCTCCCCTCCTTTCCTTCCCTCCTCCCCCCCTTTCTCCCTACCCTCTCCTTCCCCCCCCTCAACCCCCCCCCCCCTCCTTCTTCCTCTAATGTGCGCCCTACTTCAAAAAACTAACGAAGCTCATTCTCAGCACAATACATCTCTGAATATTTATAAAATATACCTTCAAGTTTATTAAACATCAATGTCCCGTGCCTTCACAAAGTAGACTCCCCACAACATAAAAACTAATTCATACCAATAAACAAAACAGATAATAAAAACACATGCATTTTATTCAAGAATAATAAATAGGAGATACCATTAGCCTAGCTTAATTAGCTCTCTTATTTAGCGTAAGAAATATACAGGTACAGTTAATTTATCTGTTTGTTATTATTATATCTGTAATATACATTCCGATTTTAGTTAACTTGCTGGTAAATAGAACACGTGGATTCAACATACAATAATAATTGACTTTTTGAAAATGGGCCAAAGTTCAATATGAATCAAAATAATTTACGTCTGTAATCGAAAATTGACTCGTTGGAAATTTTTTGTGATAAAATCTGTTTAATAAAAAGGTAGAGTAGTTGAGTGAATAGAGCTATATCAAACGGTAGGATAAGAAGTAAATAAAAAATTATTGAATACTAAGTAAAGACAAAAGATAATAAAATATTAAGTATTTTAGTAAACGTCGATCACACAAATCAATTTTTACCTAAAATAAAATTTATCGTCTATCTAACGATATAATCTGAGCGCAAAATTAATTTACCATCAAAATAAATCTTAATATTTAACACGACGACATCGACCTAATTTTCAGACACTAAAATAGCCCAATTCCATGTGACGTGCCCTCCCATAACCAAATTCCTTTTCAGTCCTCGAAATACTTTCTCCGTTCCATCCCATAGCGCACGATCAATATTTCATTAAGGACATCGTGATAAATTAGTTAAATTTTTGTTCGTACACAAAATCTATAACTAATTTCTAATTTTCATTTTCCTTTTTTTTTTGTTAGTGATATTATATTTTATGATAAGTGGGCTAGCTTTTGAGTTCAAGAACGATAGAATTTAAAAGAAGAAGAAAATTTAGTAGCTCTTTTTTTAATTTTGAAAATAGTGTTTGAACAAAATAGGTGTTATTTTTTTTAACTTTGTGAGTGATTTAATTGAGAAAATATTTTCTTTTTGCAATTTTACTGATGTCCAAAGAATTTTTTGAAATAATATTTTAAAAAAAGTGAAAACTCTCAATGTTGTCAAAGCTACATGTATATAGGGTGGGGTTGCTTTGAGAAGGAAAAAGTGGTTTTATTATAATGTTTTTTATCTTTGTAATCAATAGTGTCACAAAAAAATATTTTACTCTCATGCTTAAAATCTATTTGAAATCAACTACAAACATTCGAGAATAATTACTTTTGATCCGATAAGTCAGATGTGGTGTGATTTGAACTTTGAAACATTTTAATGTCAAAAATAGTTATCAAGGTAAAGTTAATTATCGCCTCATCATAAAGTCAGCTCATCAACTAAAAAATGAAGGACTCAGTGAAATGTTAAAGCGTCATTAACCTCCTTGTCCCTGATGCCCTCATTGAGGGGATATTCGTCAAGGGTCGACTTTGTGGTGCTATTGGAGGAAACCTAAATTAGACAAGGCCTAATTTAGTGTTCATTTCCTCCAACAACCCACAAACATACTCTTCGACGATTAATCCCCTCTGAGTGCAGGAGAACAATGTGCTGGTTCACATAGCTTCCATAATTATTCTTCATTTTTGAGTGTTTAACTTAAATGATGATGAGATAATGACTTTACTTGATGATATAACTTTCGACATTAATTAATATGTTCAAGATTCAAATTATCACCACAACTACTTATATATGGATCTAGGATTAATTATTAGTAGAAATATCTTTACTTTGATTTCATATACATTTATAAGCTTGATAATACTTTTTTGTGTAATGTTAATTAAAGTATAAGAACATTATAATAAACACAAAATATATAGTATTTGTCTTCATATTATTTGTTGAAAATCACAATTGAAAATGACATAAGTTTATATTATGATTTATCGATTAAATGTGTAACTTGTGCTCCTATATAAAATTACACATTTATTATGTATACAATATGTATATTATATGATGTATACTCTTCTAGTCTCAATTCATGTGCCTCGTAGAGATGACAAAATTAAATCATAAATTTAAGATCTGTGTGATTCAGTTAGATTTTGACATATTAACAAGTACCACCTCATTTTCATTAATATGCTTCATTTGACTTGTTTAGTTTAATCGCTTTTAAAAATAGCTACTCATTGCCACACCTTCTGTCTTTCAACTATCTTGACTATGAAACAATTTACTAAATAATTTTAATAAAGTCATTGTTTTAAATAATATGTTTTTGTGGAGTCTAAGTTAAAATGAACAGAATTATCAGGTACTCAAACAAATAATATGAAAAAAACTTTAAATTTAAAGCTTAATAAAAATGGTTAGCTTATTTCAACTCAAATTATATTTAAGTGGTCCAACAAAACAACTATTTATGAACTCAACTCATTTTGACTGTTAAAAAAAAAAAAAAAAAAAAAACACTCATTTTGACATGTTCAAATCATCCCAACACTCTCGTTTGATACCTCCTAGTGGCACAATTGAAATTTTTGAAATTTAAAACTTCTAAACTTTGACATAATCCGTAAGAGAAAGCTTAATATATATATTATATATATATATATATATATATATATATTTAATAATTATATATAATACTATATATATAATATATATATATAGTATATATATTATATATAAAAAGAAGTACAATCATCAATAATAACTTTTTTTTAAAAAAAAAAAAACAAACTTGATGACTATAGAAAATAACAACTTTCATTCTTTGTCCAATTATATAAATATACAAATAATCAAGAAATGGATACTTAAATTAAAGTTATGATCTATTGATTTCCAACATAAAAAACTTATAACTTTAACAAATCTCTCACCAAATCATCTCGAGCAATTTAAGAAACTACCAAAAAAAGAATATACAACATCTAAATAAAAACATTAACATATAATGCAAATAGCAATTAGAAAAAATAAACGTATATAAAAAAATGACTTTCGCAAAAATCAAGCTAACAACCTTTTGAAATATATAAAGATGGAAATAAATAAAAAATTGAGCGAATTACTTACGTGATTAAGAGAAATTGTTGATTTGTTCCGATCGATTTGCCTCCCCTCTCCTCTGGGGCGAATCGCATCCACTTTTTGAGCCCCTCGCCTTTGAGTACGGCAGCAACTCAGACATACACATAATTAGAGACCTAAAATATTGAGTAAATTGCCCATGAAAGAGAGCTTACTCCCTGATCTGACCCCCTTTTGTAGGAGTTCGGAAAGGCCAGAAGATTTTGTACAGAGCGGCGGATATGTTTTAGGGTTTAAAATTGACTCGTTATTTTCTAAGTTAAAGAAATGAACTTCACACCCTGATGGGCTCAAGTTTTTGAGTTTTAATTATAGATTATCTAAATACCTAAAAGGGTAGAATGTAATTATGATAGCTCTTTATAAAACTATCAAAATGGGTTGGCCCAACTTAACCCTAACAGGGCTAAGATAGTTAAACAGCAGGGGACGGTTGTTTCCTTTTAATTAAAGAGCCCATAAAATATCAGCCTAACCCAGCCCTTAGCGGGCCACAGGTTGGGACGGGTTGACCCTCAACAAAAAAAATGGACAATATTGCTCTCTTAGAAAGAGCATCTAAGAGTATCGAACGTTGACGTTTATGAACACGACATCTGTTGACACCCAATTTTGACTCCGGGCGTCGGTAAAAGTTAATTATCGAGGTTCCTAAATTGTTTTTCAAATAATTTAATTAATTATGTTTATTATAAATCTTGCGAAAATTAAAAAAAATAAAAAAAATACAATATATAATATATATATATATATCATATATATATATATATTATATTATAATATATATATAATCTATATATATCTATAATATATATATATATCTAATACGCGTTTTTTTATGCTTTTTATCATAATTTTAGATAGAATATATATAATATATAGTTGTATATCCCTATGATATCAAAAATTCATCAAAATATACATTTAAATATTTATTAAACTAGTTAGTTTAAATTATAATTATACTTTTGAATAACTTTTTTTTTTCGATTTTAATAATTAAACTACTAAGCAAAGAAGCTCGTTAATTATTCAATACAAATTCAACATTTTAATTGGTGGTTTGTTAAATTATTCCCATTCCCTTCTATTAATTCCCAGCAGCCCACTTCCCCCCTCTTCCCTTCCTCCCCTCCAACAGACCCAGGCCCAGACCCCCCACCGTCTGGCCCACCTCAACCCACCAATTCCCTAATTCCTCAAACCCATATCGACCCGAACCCAACCCTTTTCTTCTCCCTCAAGCCCCCCACTCCCCACGCGATCCCCCCCCCCCCCCCCCCTTTACAACAAAAACAAGAACGCTGCACAGACGGCAGCACAGAAACCCAGAAAAAACCCGACAACTCCCCTCCCACGATCTCTTCGCTCCCCGTTTTCTCCCTGCCTCCGTCTCTCTGACGCGACTCTCATCAAAACAGAAGGCTCCAACAGCCACGCAGAAACGCAGCAAAATTCCTAGAAGTCCCGTCTCCCAGACGCGACAAAACCCAGAAAATCACCCCCCACGCGACCCCTGCGCCATTCCCAGAAAAACAGCAGTACGCCTGCGTATTTGCAGCGGAAAAGCTGCGAATCCCGTCCTTGTAGCGTGGGATCGTTCCACGTAGCTCACAAGGACGGTCGAAATCATCCCTACCCTCCATCTCCTTTCCCATTTGATTTGTTTTGGATAGGATTAGAGGTTTTCAAATTTGAAATTCGAAATGGGCCTAAAACCCCGCCTTCTCCTCGAAAACCCTAGTCGTTTTTCTATTTAAACCCCCTCCCCTTAGCGATTTTGGGTTGGGAGTTTGGTTGGAAAATTTTGGGGAAGGGAAGGAACATTCTGTTTTTTTTTATTTTCTCTGTCTGCTGTAGAGAACGTTGGAAGTGGCGGTTAGTTCTTTTGGTTGAGATTTTTAGCTCTTTCTCGATTATTCCAGAAGAACAAAAGGAAATTGCAGATTTTGAAATTTTGGTTTAGACTCGAGTGGAGGGTTTCGTTTTCTTTCGTCTCTGTTCAAGCTTGTAGATAGGAGTTTCAGGCTATCCTTAGAAAGAATTTCCAGAATTTGTGCGAAGCCGGAGATCGACGGATCTAATCGAGCCAGCGCTTTCATTTCGTCACCCGGGTGTACGTGTCTTCAATTGGTGGAAGTCGTCGCTCGTTGCTCCCGTCCCGGTATCGCTGCATCCTAAAATGTATACTATCCCTATTTATTCTTTTGTCGATTTTAAGTCTTGTGCTTGCGTGAGACCTTGTTCATCCATTGTTATTTTTTATTTCTAGTTGCTTTTGATGCATATGTATATATATCTATATATATTATATATATATATATATATATAGTATTTCATTCAATCCCTCCCGCTTCGCAATTTTTTTTCTTCGTCCTATTTCGTTTTCGAAGTGTTTTTCTTTTTCCGCGGCCTTCGTGATCTGTGTGTTGCTGTTATCAGTTTGTTGGTTCTCTGTTTCGTTTGTGGTTAAGCATGTTGAGATGTTCGAATGGGGAAATATTATAGTTGGTTTAGCTTTCTTTACAGTTGGACATGTTGTTAGCTGCTCCGTTTTGTCGCTTTGAATTCTCTTGGGTGTTAGTCAAATCTTGGGGTATCTCATCTCTTCGTTACGTGATTAGAATGTGTCTGTTAAGTTAGTTGTCGTGCATAACCTGGCTGGTTCGTTCATGTTCGATGCTATACTATGGTTTCTTTATTGTAGAAGATTTGTTTAGTTACGTGTAAGGTTTATGCCATCGAGTGAAGTGTGATTTCCTGTTGTTTTGTTCCTTTCTCTATGCTAGTGCTGCTGCGTTATAGGGTATTTTCTTTCAGATTTTTTTTAGCATTGCTGATTACAAGCTGTTGCAGCCTGCTTTCTAATTCAAGTTTGGTTTCTATTTAGAAGGGATTTAATTCTCATTCTCACTTAAACCTTTAGCCATTAGCCGCTACTTTATCTCGCTCTTCTGGTTTGTCTAAAGTAAGCTATCATCGTTGTGGTTGTGGTTGTGGCTGTTGTTTTTGTTTTTTTTTTTTTTTTTTTTTTTTTTTTCATCACTGTGAATCTTAACAATCTTCAAGTGTATAGCCTTACCTTCTCATCTAAGTTACAACAAACGAATGGGTCCTAAGCGTGGTGTCATTTCGATTTTCAAACATTCGTCTCTTTTTATGAGTAGTGGAACTAGATGCTTGAATAAAACGTTAAATTTGTTTGAATATTGTGATGAAAGAATTTTTTGTTTGTCTCCTGAGTATCGCGGCCATGACTTAAGCATTATCTAAAATGATTTTATCTTTCGTGGTAGTTAGATTTCACATGATAAGCTGCCCTCTTATTTAGCTTTCTATGTTAATCTCTTTTGGTAAGTTTCATGCAGTTTTGATAATTAGTGTTGATAATTTATCAAGGGCACAGTACATGAATACCTCCTCCAATACTTTCAGTTTTTATTTAAAAAAAATGGATGTTGATACATGTGATTTTTTTTTCTTTCGATTTTCTTTAAGTTGTATTCTTTTCTCCATTTCGCTATTTCTATGTTGGTTATTAATCAATGCTATTAATCTTAAGTGACTACAATGTATATCTTATTTATTTTATTTTCTTTATTTATGTTAGTTGGATTATATGTTAATCCCTTTCATTTACTTTGTGGCATGTGGAAACTCCTCTCGAGCCTCTTTTTCGGGACTCTCTTTTCTCTTGCCCTTGAAAAGAGTCGTAAAGGCTCATTTCCTTTATCGAGTCAAGGCAAACGTATGAAGCCCAATTTCGGGAAGATGATCAAAATTTGAATAAGATGGATAGAAGACTTTTTTCTTTATTTTATTTTTAGTAGTTTATTTGTATAGGCATAAGAGCTGGTCGTTTTTTTATTTCTTTGTATTTTATTTTATATGTTTAAATAGGACATGGTGAAAATGGGTTAAAAACCGGTGGTCCAAAATTCGGTCAAAGCGAACAGAACCCGGAATTGGGACCAAATCTCTCCTCTCTCTCCCTTCCCCCGTTACTGTTTCATTGCTTTTCTGCGCGGTTACCCGTTTAGTTTTTTGTGGGGATTAGAAAAGCTCAAACCCGCGTCGAAACGCCTTTCTATTTTTATCAAACTTAAAACTGAACTAAGTCTTGAAAAATGATAAGGTTCCAAAACTGTTGTAAAGTCTAAACAATAATGTATCAAATGTCACAAATTGTTAGAATAACTTGATCATCCAATCTTTAAAAAATCGCAAAGTTAAAACAATAGTCAAATAAGGTCATTGCCGGAAAACCGTAGTAAACGGCGTCTGAGGGGATGTCTTTGAAACCTTCCTAAGATCACTAATAGGAAGTCCGAACCTAAAAATATAGTTTTTTTTAAAACAAATTTTGCTGGTAAGTTGTTAGAAACAGAGTTTTTCTTGATTTTTCTAAAAATCAAGTGGAGACTCTAAAAGTCGAACATACCCTTACAATAAAACCAACATCCCTTTTCGAATCATTTTCGCTTAAAAACAACTAATACAGTACAAAACTGCGGTGGAATACTTTTACAAAATACATTTATGAATATACACCGTTAGGATGTTACCACAAAAAGAAAATGTTAACCTAAGATTTAGCGGAAAAAACAACCTATTGATCATTTACCAATCATTCCTTGTCACAAAAAAAACTAGCTAGTTTAAAACCGTGATTTTTTTTTAAAAAAGATTTATTGCTAAAAACCTTTACTATAAAACACTACTAGAGAGATAAAGATAAAAAATTTTTTTAAAATATTCAAAGACACGGGCTAGCCTCTGGCTTGCTGGCTTAGGACTACGAGGCTGAGAGTTCAAATGACGCTGTTGTGAGCCTCATAGGCCTATTCCAAGAGGAGTAACAACAATGAGGTCCAAACCCATTACGTAATTCAAGGGGTTGGATGAACAGTCTAGCAGACCAACTTATTTGCCAGCTCTATTTATAGGGGTAAATAGCGTACCCGCAAGGAAGTGTAGTAAGGTCCGCATCAATAAACCACGAATTATAAAACTTTTAAAGGTGTTCAATAATTTAGTGAGAAGTACTAATTTAAATAAGTCGTTTTGCTGGTTGGATAATTAATAATGTTCGATTTTAAATGACCTAGGCTTCCCAAAGAGAAGGCATCCTCTAGTGAACTTTTAATGACCTTCTAAATAGGGTGCCACATCGTATTAGTTGTCGAGATCGTATGTGAGAGTATTTTTGAGTATTTCAATTATATTAGTTCTTTTCCAAAACTAAATTGAAATTTTGATTTGATACGCCATTCTTTATTAATTATGATTAAGGTATTACAAAATATACAAAAAAATAATTTAAGTTATTTTCTTTTCATATATACAATATAAAATTTTGTTAAATAAATACTAATCTATACTTTCATTGACTAGTGAAAGTGAATTGAAACATGGACAAATTATTTTGGGACGGATGGGAGTAAGAGATTTATTGATAGACTTCTTTCTAGCCTAGCCATTCTTCAACTAGGGGTGGGACATAGTCTAGCGAAGACTCGAACTTCACATGTTTGCCATTACTGTTAAAACTTTGGATATGAATTAATTCGAATATTAGTTTAAAATTTTTTCTACGAATTTTAAATTAGAATTCCTATTCAGGGGTATGAATTTTGAATATTGAAACAATCAATTTTTGTATGTTTATATTAGCTCCCTACCAATCTTAATGGCCATTTCTGATAAACCTAATTCAGAGATTAGACGATTATTTACCTCGATCCTATTTATTATGTATTCAGTTCACCATGAAACTAAGGTATGGTGAAAAGTTGAGGCCCTCAACCTTGTTGGGCTATCGTTTAGAAATATATATGTTTTTTTCCTATTAATTTTTAAATTATAAAAAATCGTTATCCCAAATTTACTGATGACCTATATAAATCACGACGAAATTAATTAAATGTTTCTCATTGGATCAGTACCGTATAGTTTTGAAAAAATGGTAAACAAGTAAAGTGTCAACAATGCTTTCAAAGGGTAATTTAATAAAATAATTCATTCGAAAAGTCTAAGAGTGAGTTTGTATAAGGAACAAATATTTTCCAATTTTTTCATGTGGAGTTGGCTTACAAGTTTGGACAAATCGTTCCAAATCCAACTCATTTTCCGTGTCAAAATTAAGAAAAGGCATGTTGCCATTCAAAAATTAAAAGAAAAACATGTTACAAAAATTTCGCAACGTTCACTTACATGTTTTGTTGAAAAAATAGATTTAAAAATTAGTGTAGAAATATTTTTTCTATTTTCAAAATTTTATTTTTTTACCCCTCTCGTCGCTTAACAGAGGACCTCCAAACCCCACCTCCGAAAAAAAGTAAGTTGTTCTCAACATATTTCAGTTTTAATTTTTAACGCACGCCCCCCACTCGGGACCCCCTCGTACCCTTGCCCCAGTCCCCCTCCACACAAAAATTGAAGGTTATTGAAAAAATATTTTCAATTACAAAAAAAAAAATTCACCCCCACTTATTTGCGACTCCGCCTCTCAACCCCCCCCCCCCCACCCCCCCCGCCCCCCCCACCCCCCCCCCCCCCCACTGCACCCCCACCAGCCCCAACACCAACCAAACTTACACAATCCCCAACTAAATTGAGGTTATTTAGAAAAAATATTTCAACTTCAAAATTTCATTTTCCCCTACCCTTGACCCACCCACCCTCTACCCCACCCAATTGTTTTAAGTTTGTTTCTTATCTTAAAACAATAATTTTCATTTCAAATTTTACAATTTTTTCCACTGCCTACACTCGACCCCACCCACCCCCAAAAAATTGGAGTTGTTTTTTGAAAAGATATTTTCAATCTAAAATTAGTTTTTTTCCACTCTTTACCTCGACACAACTACCACCTCTCATAAGATAATTTTATTGATCACGAATCTATAGATCAATTATTAAAGGGTGAAGGGTATTAGATAGTTCACGTGATCTTAAATTATTTTTAAAATTTAACATATTTTGTCCTGATAAATTCATGAGTCAACATGTGTATGTAACTAACTAGAAATTTTTATTAAACTGCTGAATATTCAACAACGTATCAAAATCCATAACAAAGACTTTTTAGTGCGACTCTTGAACTATTCAACGGTGCTTGATTTTATATCTTCATAGGAGGTAAAGATACCGAATATGTTGTATGTTTAATCTGATAGTACAGGATCAAGATACATATAAATAGAAAAGTTAAAAATAGTTTACACCTATATAAAGAATAAAAATGTCCTCCATTCTGGTTTGGTTCAAATTGTCTTGTCGTCAGTTTTGATCCAAAATGCCATTATGGTTATTAAAAGTCAAATATCATGGTCGGAACACCATTCGTTCGAATTTTTTTTAAAAAGTGGTAAATGTTTATCCAACTGCAAGTTTAAAAATAAAATAAAATAACTGTTTCTTGTTGTATATAATATTTTTATCGTAGTATACAATAAAAATACTGAATGGAGATATATAATCGTATTTATATAAAATCTAAAGTCGTTGAATTGAAAGGGTTACATGAAAATCTTTTATACTCATTGGACAAAATGAGATTTGGAAGGAAAAAATCATAATTTATCTACATTTTCCAATTTTTGAGTGTGGGGATAATTTTTTGATAAAAAAACAGCATATGATCTTAATAATTATTTTTGAATTGAGGAAAAAAAATATGTTTTCAAAAAACCTAGATTTATTTGGAGAGCATTTTTGTGGCATTTAGTAACTAGTATAGGTTGTATTTTTGAACCCAGAAATTGACAGCAAGACTTTTTTTTGCCAAACTATACAAATAACAGGGGCACATTTTTTATTATTTCACAGACTAAAGATATTTTAACATTTTTCTTTTTTGTATTATTTTTATCATTTATAGCCATGGTAAAAAATATCATACATATATTTATCTGTATTGCTATGATTCCTCAATACCAATTCATCTTCTGAATATTTTTTAGTCCAAATTAACATGATTTAAATTAATGTGTGAATATTCTTAATGACTAGTTATGGCCCATTGAAACAAATTGTATTGTCCTTATTATATTATTTACTGCTTTGATTATAACATCAACAAAGGATTCTTTAGTCTTAACTATTTGAGGTTTTGACCTATAATATCTCCGTTCGATCGATAGGATTTCAACTAAAATAATTAGGTTGTGTCGAATTAGTACAGCGAGCATGAGATATTAAATTCCAAACTAATTATATCAGATAAAATATTCTATTTATACACTCTAAAACTGTATAACAAAAAGTTTTTATAGATTTCAGATCAAGTGTGTTTTTAAAATATAAATTTACCAACCACCCCACGATACCATTCAAAAGCTTTCACTTAAAGATTAATATTTATATATAAAATAAAAAAAAATAGCAAATAAGTTTATAGAGTTAATAAATTCCCTTCCACAACTGAAGAATGTACACCGATGAGGATTCCTTTTAGTCTTGTAACAGATAATTCAATTTAAATATGTAAAAAACAATTAAAGAAATTGATTATCTCTTAACCTTAATCTTGTATAATAAGGAGAGAAGAATTCAAATTGTTATCTTCGTATTTCACATATAAATAAAAACTAGAAGAATCCATGAAATTCCACTATTTTATAAATTACCTTCACGGTTATTACAGCCATGTCAATGTGTCTTTACAAAGTGTACTCCTACAAATAAAAATAATATCACTACCAAGAATAAAACATATAATAAATCACATGCATTTTATTTAAGAATAATAAATAGGGGATACCATTAGCCTAGCTTAATTAGCTCGGTAATATTAAGGTAAGAATATAAGGTACAATTAATTAATTTGGTTGGTATTATACATAAAGGCATTATATTTAGTTAAATGCGGGTAAGTAGGACACGTGCGTTCAATAATGCACAATAATAGTGACTTTTAAAATGCGCAAAAGTGCCAAAATGAATTATAAATACTTACGTCTTATCGCCACTGCGTTATGAAAAAATTTCGATAAAAATCTGTTTTAATACGTTCTATTTGAAATATCGAGAATCACGGAAGGGTTTAAGAAAGAGAGAAAGGATTGACGGAAAAACACTGCAAAACAATTAGGTAGATTTGATTTGATTTATAATATTTTCATATTTTAATTAATATTACACAAAAAAATACTACTGTCATGCTTAGAAATCTACGTGAAACCAAAGCACAAACATTTCTACTAATAATTAATTTTAGATCCTTATAAGTAGGTGTGGTGGTGATTTGTATCTTGTACATTTTAATGTCGAAAGATATATCATCAAGTAATGTTATCACCTCATCATAATTCAAGATCATCAACTCAGAAAATGAAGGACTCTGTGAAATGTCAAATGAACCATTAACCTCCATTGGTACTGATGAACTCACTGAGGGATATTCGTCGAAGGGTCGATTTGTGGTGCCATAGGAGGAAACACTAAATTAGATAAAGACTAAATTTAGTGCTAAATTCCTTCAACGACAACAAATAGACCATTTGACGATTATCCCCTCAGTGAGTGCATGAGAACAATGTTGATGGCTCATTTGGCATTCCAAAGAGTCATTCATTTTCTGAGGTTGAATTAAATGTGACGAGGGTGAATGACTTACTTGATGATCTAAACTTTCGCATAATCTATATGTTCAACGTTCAAATCCACACCACAACTACTTTTATAAGGATCTAGAATCATTTTTATAGTCGAATAGAAATATATTTACTTAGTAGTTTCTATAGATTTTAAGGTTGACAATATTTTTTGTGGTAATGTTAATTAAAAGTATGAGAACATTATAACAAAAAAAATATATAGTACTTATCTTCATATTATTGTGGTAATCACCATATTTTGAATTATGTATCGAACACATTGAGATAACTAATATAAAATTTAAAAAATATTGTTTTTAAGGACAGAATTACACCATACGTTAAATCTAATATATGCTAATCCAGAACAAATAATATAAATTAGCTGTGACTATATATACTATAGATTCGATTGACATGAGAGTGAGGTTTGATTGAAAGAGTTGGTTCCTTTAAAGCGAATAATATGAGAGTCAAAAGAAGTTCTGAGTGGGAAGATAAGGGAGGAGATGAATAATGACATAATATATATATGAGTTAGGTATCGGGATTAGGAAGATTATGTCAGTTTTAAATCTCTCTCCATTATGAGATTATATATAGAGATATAGATGTAGTCTAGTAGATATATGATCTATATATAGAATATATATAGAAATGGAAATCAAGTACCTAATTTTTTTTCAAAAAAAACACCTTGCTTGGACTAAGAAAAATAAACAATCTTTCAATTTCTTTGTTACATATGCTAAAATCATAATAATAATCAAGAAAGGGATACTTACATTAAAGTGATGAATAATCTTGATTTCCAACTAACAAACTTATAACTTTAACAATCTCTCACCAAATCATCTCAGCAATTAAGAGACTACAAAAAAAGAATATAAAATACTAGAATACAAACAATTACACCTATAAATGCAAAAGGCAATCAGAAAAAAAATAAACGTATATTAAAAAAATGACTTTCCAATTTAATCAAGCTAAAACCTTTTGAATATCTAAAGATGGAAATAAAAACAAAGTGAGGGAATTATTACTACCTGATTAGAGAAATTGTGGATTGTTAGATCAAAGTTGCCCGGTTTTTTTCCCTTTACTTGCGGGGGCCGATCGCATCACTTTTGGAGCCCTAGCTTTGAGTACTGGCAGCAACCCAGATATAGACCTAATTAGAAGGCTACATCTGAGGTAAATTGCCCATGAAAGAGAAGAGAGATTACTCCCCAGATCTGATACCCTTGTGTAGGAGTTCGGAAAGGCCAGAAGATTTTGTAGAGAGCGGAGAGATGTTTTGGGTGTAAAATTGACTCGTTATTTCTAAGTTAAAGAAAGAACTTTTACACTGATATGAGTATGACAGTTTGAGGTTACATTATTATAGTAGGTTATTACCTAAAAAGGGTTAAGAATGTATTTGTTATTCTAATAAACTTTCAAATGGGCGGGCTCAGCCAACCCAACTCAATGTAACACGGATAGAGAGTTACAATGGGTTTGGCAGGGTGACCCTTAATTAAAAGGCCTATAACATAGCGGCCCTAACTCCATCCTAAGTGGGAACACGGGTGGGACGGGTTGCATTCACCAAAAACTTACTCTTTAGAAAGCGTATAACGGCTTAACGTGTGATGAAGACAGAAAATACATATCCAAATTTGAGGTATTGACGCCCACACTTCAGTGAAAAAAAATACGACATTTATTATCCTCTTTTATTTGTTTTTGTTGCTGTCCGGTGGGGATAAACACACACTGTCAGTATTTACATTACAAAAATCCGTACTAGTCAACGTAAGATTTAGCGGAAAATAAGGGATGATCATGACCGACCATTCCCTCCCACCAAAAATAGTCGGTTTCAAACACGTGATTTTTTGTTTTAAAAATATTTCTTGATAAAAACTTACAAAATAAAAACAACTTCTAAAAATATAGAAAAAATATTTCAAATATAAGTCCAGGGTGCCTCTTGCGGTTGCGGATGGGACAAAACGAGCTAGCGGGTCCATGAGTGGGACTAAAAAGATCATTCCTAATGGCCAAAAAAAATTTAGGGTCAACCCCATTTAGCTAGTCATAAGGGTTGGGATTAGGCGGCCTAGCGGGTCAAATCCCACTTTTGCCAGTTTTTACTGTTTAAGTTTAAATAGTTTAACCGTAAGGAGTTTGTACTTGTCCACATCACAATAAACCCACTCATTATATTAATTGGTAGAGTTGTGAAAGAATTGTAGTCAGAGGTTACACAATTTAAATTAAGTAAGTGACGAGTGGGAAGTTGCGGATCAGTTTTGATTATAATCTGAAGAAAAAAGAATATTATATAGATATATTATATTAGAGTATATTTAGATCGAGATGATAGACGATGCGCATTATAGATAGAGAAGTAGTAAGGGAGCGAGTTTTAGGTTGTGAACAGTGTATAGAGCGTAAACAATTCCTAAAGAGAATAAGAATCCCATTAATGATCATTAATGACCAGAATTGGTGGTTGACTATCTTCCAAATCGTCTGCCACACATATTATTGGTAGATTCGTATTTCGAGAGTATCAATTTGATTGTTCTTTTTTTTATCCAGACTAAATGATTTTATGATTGACTATTTATAAAATTATGTTTTAGATATTTAAAAATTATGCAAAAAAGTTAAAGTATGTTTCTTTTTCAGATTAACGATAATAAAATATTATTTTATAAATACTGGTACCAAAATTATGTATATGGTCTAATAGTGAAATCGGAACATGAACCCTTTTGAAGGCCGGTGATATTAAGAGATTTTATGGATTAGACTTCCTTATATCTAGTCATCTGTCAAACTAGGGGGGACTCGTCTACGCAACTCTGCATTAAATGTTTGCCTATTGATTGACTTCTGGAAAGTTGTGAAATTTAAAAGTTAGTTTTTTTGAAATTTATGAATTGTGATTCGGATATCGCATTCAGGGTTATGACTTTTCTGAATCTGAAATGTTAACTTTTTAGGTCTTATTATTTGTCTATCCTCAGATGTGCCATCAGTTCTGATAAATCTAGATTTTCGAATAGATCCAAACATGGATTAGTACCCGTCCCGATTCCTATTATTATAGTATAAGTTAACCTGAACAACGGTAGTGAAAGTTAGACTAGGACGGCCTCAATCTGTTTGATGTAGAAAGTTATAATGTTTTTTTCCTATTAATGTACATATTATAAAAATAATTATCCAAATGATATCACATATATAAATAAGAAAAATTAATTAATTTCTCATTACTATTCCTTGGACCATTACTTGTTTTGAAAATGTAAACAAATTGTAAAGGTTCCAACCAAGTTCCCACGGGTCATTTACTATCGTGGTGACATATTTTTACGTAATTAAATGCTTTTTTTATCATATTTGATCCCGTTCTCTTTTAATTTGGTGCTTTTCTTTTTTAGAATTAAACTATATGAAATTTTTGACTATATTTTTTGATATTATTTTTTATTATATTGATATATGAAAATTTAAAGGATAGTATTTTTTTGTATATTCTTGAATATCTAAATTTTTCTAAGATATAAATTTAATATAATTAAATTAATATATATTTTTATCGTATTGAATATTTTTTTTTTTAGTAAATGTATGATTGGGCCGGCGTTGAACTAGTTCAACTCCCTAAATAATTGGGCCGACACCACGAGCATTGAAACATTAATATGGAGGTTTGTATTAGATTTAGTTAGTGAAGTCGAATAGTATTACGGGACTTACTAGTTGCGACGAAACTAACCATTCATGCGTGTTTGTAAATAGTACTGTGGAAGAATTAATTGTTCAATTTTCTTTTTTACTTGTCCTTTTTATTGCTCAATTAATTTACTTTAAAAAAAGTTAGTAGAACTTCTGAAAATTTTAAAATTATGAATTAATCTGTCATTAATTACTGATGACCTAAAATAATAAACTTACTATGTCAATCATTATTTTCGTAACAGGTGTGTCAATTCAAAAAGTGACATAGAAAATAATGGCAAATAGAGAGTACTCCTTCAAGTTGAATGCTTAGTCACGTAATTCCATTGTTTTCCAACTTAAAAGGTTTGGAAAATTGATATTTTTTTGTACGAAAGATGGGAAACTTAAATTCAAACATCTCTTCTTATAAACATGATTAGTTAATATACTTCTTTTCATTAAGAAATTAAACTAATTAATCAAGACCTTTGATAGATTACTCACGCATAGGTTGTAGATTTGGACAACATATACAACTAAGTACAAAATCAAACTTAAAATCAATGTCACATCCACAATTTATTTGAATTATTATTTCGAAAATCGGGGACAAATTCAAAAATAAAAACTGTTCACATTTCCAATTTTGAATAAACACAAAACGCCCAATATCCTATTTCCGTGGTAAGTAATACGGTCTTCATTAAATGAACAGTAGATGTTTCTTAGTAATTTAAAACCCTAATGGTGAGCAGAACATTTTCTTATAAAAGTTATTTTATTTTGCATATATAGATGACATGTATTTGGTTTTAGATTCTTAAAAGTATATGTGTTATGTCTAACTTAATTATTGAAAAGGCTCAATGTCTTTTTCGACTTCAAAGTTTAATTAATTATTCAGTCGGCCATGAGAAATTGAATACTCAAGTTTTTTATGATGAGTGTGTTTGATTCGAAAGAAAATTTTGTTCTAAACAAAAAGAAATTTTATCGATAGTATTTGATAAATAATTAAAAATTTCTCTTTCAAGATAGTATTTCTAGTACAATGCGTTAGAGAAAAATATCATGGGCTATTTTAATGGAAATATTACAGCTTCGTATTGAAATTAAGTAAACACATGGTCATTAACACGTTTTAAATCATGTTTCTAGCAAGTCATGATAAATTATCAGTCAATTCATAAAATAAAAATAAAAATAAAAAGGAGACCAACATGATATGATAGATATGGTGCTTTAGGAGCACATAATTAAAGTCATTGAATGCTTAGAGTAAGGACTAAGAATCTCTATCGAGTGCATCAAGAATATATTTAGTGTCAAGTTTATAAGTGAATCGTCGGAGAAAGGTAGAGAGTGAAACCAAATTTTTTTCTATCGCGTGAAGTAGATACACTGTTTGCCAAAAGACCTTCAACTCAATTGGAGAAAATTAAAATAGTTATAAAAAGAAAATACAAAAAATAAAATAACTAGTATAGAAATTTGTACATATCATTCAAAAATAGAAAAATAAGTAACAACGACAAAATAATGTAGTAACCAAAATACAATATTGACATAATATACCGTAACAAGTATCAAATGCATGAAACTACATAAATAAGCATAATACTATGATAGACACAATGTTCCAAACTCCGGATATCTTCTCCCACTGAAACAGGAATACACGTTTAGCTGTAGACTAACCTAGTATTTTTCAGTTTGATGCTTCGTCACGTGTTTTTATCTCTGTTGTGTCTACCCTAGACTATCACAACGTTATCTTCGTGCAAAAAATATATGCAGAAATTAGGATTCTAATTAATTTCTAACAGAAATTAGGGGTATTTGTTTGATCATTTTGTCCAGAAAAAGTCCCCACCAAACATAAATTCATAATGTTTAGATACAAATAATTATGTCATTTATAGACTATAGTGTACAAATACGTATGCTTATAAATTGTTTATGATAAAAGTCATGTGTTTCCCTTGAATACTAAGCCAATAAGAGGAGAGTTCAAAATTTAAAATTTTTGAATGCATTAATATTATCTTAAATTAGATATTATTGATATTTTCAAGTATAATTATCGAATAATATAGTATTCAATTGATTACTAATATTTTGAATTATACTGAACTAATTGTAAATATATACAAAAAATTAAAATATGAGCTTTAAGCTAATACCTGTAATAAAAATAATAAAATAGAATTCTAGACGAGATAGAACCCTGGTTAGCAGGTGGGTGCTTTGGCTTGTACGTAAACCAAAGTGGCATTTCTTGCTCTCATAGATTGCATGTTATTAATTTTAAATTTTTTATCAGTTTTTTAAAATAGATATACATAATTGTTTTTCAACACATGTAAAAAATGTGCGTGCAAAAATTTTAATTAATGAATTGTTGAATCATAATTTTACCCTTAAATGAGTTCATCGTGACGTATTATATATATTAACTGAGTTTTATAGCAAATATAATATTGTTGAAGATAAAAATATAAATGTCGTAACTCTAATGTATAATCTTATTTGGTAACTCGCGCCCACAATATCGGGCAAAATGTATAGTTTATTTTAATTGGCTTACATATCGAAGTCGCTACAAACTATTTTACAATAAAACAACGGAAAAAATTCATCAATTAATTCAACTTTTTTATATAGGCATACCTCTAGTGGGAGTGGTTCGACAGTGGTGTTAAAAAAAGACACGGGTGTATCAGGGCCTTAAATTTAAGGGGCTCGTTTTAATCATAATTAGGTTGTAAGGTATTATTATTTTTTATTCAATTATTTGTGAAAAAGTAAGTTTCATAGAAAAATGAAGAAATAATAGAAGAACTGTGATTTATTGGAAATACGTATTATGAAAATAATAAAAATAAGAAGAGAATGGTTATATATCAATTCATGATAAAAATTAGTAAAACAATCAAATTTAAGACCTATGGGATTTTTGCTTTTTTCTAAGTGCTTACTAATATACGGAATGCAGGGCTTGACTCTACGACCAAATTCACATTTTCCTAACTACCTTACTATTGAGGTCATTAATATATAAAGGAATAGATAATTTTTTCTTTTTCTACCGTCAAATCACCCATTAATATAAGGTAATTAATTTAGTTTAATATGGTCATAGGAGAGTATGGCCACACAAGTATTAACTCTCATTTAATTAAAAGTACATGGACATTATTAACCTAATCCACATACAAAGACCATGCCTTACTTAAATTAATTTCAAATATTAGTATGTTGAAACTTTGTTTTCAATCAATTTCTTCTATAAACATCACAATTTCTTTGACTCATTCAATTCAATTAACACCCCTCTAAATCTTCTTAAATATATTTGCATCAAGTTGACCAAAATATGGTATGATACAAAAAAATCTTCTCAATTTTCCTTCTTCTCTAATTCCAACATAGAGGGTTGGAATTATCGATCATATATTTTGATAAAATCGTCGATCATTTTCTGATATTCTAAATGGTGATGACTAGTGATGATACTGATAATGATCGTCGTCCACAATGCTTACAAGATTTTCTTTTAATAAAAGATGATAACAAATTCTTTTCAAGACTTTTGTCTAAAGAAAATTCCAATAAAGGTGAGTCTTCTTTTAGGTTTTATTATTATGGAGGATCTTCTTCATCTAGTTCAATGCCAGTTCATGGGAATCTGAACCAGGTACCCTAAACACAAAATTTCAAATTCACCTTTTAGTAAATCACCATACGTCCTCCTACCTTATTTGAATAATAAGAATAATTATATATAGTACCTTAATATGCATTTGAAATTCTTTGCAAAATTACGCTCAACAAAAAAAAAAATACAAACTAAGTTTGAAGTTCAATTTTCTTAAGAGAATCATTCTCCCCCATCCATGATTCCCTATCTCCCTCCTCATCTCGTCGTCATCGTTCTCGAGGGTTCCATGCCAGCTATTCTGCGTCTATGTTCAAACTAACGAACTTCGAGAAGTAATAACCCCACGTGGCAATTGATTATCGCCAACGTTACAAATGAAGTGTTATGGTTCGAGACATGAGAATAAATCCAATGATTTCGAGTTAGCTACTACTCGATGAGGACAGTGCAGAAACTAGGTTGTCTTTGTTTGGAAGTCCTCGTGTTGCTTCTTAAAAGATAAATTAATAACAGGTTTAGTTCATGAATGAATCCACTCCCAATTGTATTATTTGCACTAAGCAGTAAATTATTTTTTGGGAAACTATAGAGATCCGGGATAAAGTCAGCTATATCAAATTACTCTAGCCTTTCCACGCTCAATTTGCATAAGACAAAAAACGAAGGGATGTTAATTGTGGTCACAAACTTAGTTATGGACTTCGGTGATATTTAGACAAAGTTGAATAATGTTTGTCAAAACACTAGTTAGGACTGTTATGTAATAAATTGATAAATGGAGGACCATTGTGAAAGGATTTCGCAAGATTGGAGCAAAATGAATATATCGGTGTGTGAATTCGTCAAAGGTACCCATTGTTTTTTCTAATGTATATTACATAGTTTCGAGCCAGAAGCAGTTAATTTATCATATATGAATTTCTATGTTGTTCATCAAATTTGAATAGTTTTAATTTGAATTAATGGTGTGTGAAATGTTTTTTTTTTCCTTCTAATTTCCAAGCTTTAAGTTTATGTTGATAAATTTTCTCTTTTTTTTTTTAATTGTTGTAATTGTAATGAATACTGCCCAAGATGAATTTGATAATGTATATTTGTCTGGCTCTCAGTCTTTACCATCTTTTATTTTATTTTTTCAATTATTTTCTCTACTTGAACATTGAGTTTTTTTTATTTATTTTCTTAAAAAAAATTCCATGGATGAGAAGTATCAGCTGAGTTAAGAATTAATATTGTATGAATTTGTAGTTAGAAAATTAACAGAAAAAGAGTGGGGTTGTTGAATACCCATCAATTAAATAAAAGTGGAAAAATTAATATATTGTGGTCTTTATAGGTCAGTATAAGATATAAGATTCAAGTTATTTATACTGATAAAATCAATTTACATTTTAATGTAATTTATCATAAAAAGTTGCTTATTTGCTATTAGAGTACATATAGATGCACATTTTAACTCGATTTAATTAATTGACGACTAATAATATTCCAGTATTGAAACCATATCTAAACAATTTAACTTATTTTCACTGTGTGTCGAATGAAGACCTCATGTTAATATGATACATAATTTTTGAAGGTATCTAGATGATCATTTTGTAAGTTGGAGCGTTCAACTCAAGGGCGAATTCATATGCAAAATATGAGTCAAATATACTTATAATAATGTTAAAATGTCAAGTGCTTAATTATCAGTTGAGGCAAGTTAAAATGTCTATATCCGATAATATTAATAAAACATTTGCAAGCAATCCTTTGACTAACAAAAAGTGTGTTTAAGTAATTCATAATATTTCAATAGTGATACAAATACAAAATGCTTTTAAGCCTTTAACACACATTGAACTTTCATATTAAGAAAGAAATATTTGACTAATTAAAGTATAGAGTAAAATAAAATCACACATCTTAAACTCAAAATAGGCATTTTCCACACTTAAAACACACACACACACACTTGATACCAATATTCAACCCTCAGTTTCTTCTACGACAGTTCTTCCTAATTTCACCATTCGATCCAGTAAGTGGACGAATATCGCCCATCTTGATCATAGCAGTCACAAAATCAGAGTTGAAACTACTAGGATTATTGATGTAAGACCTAACAATCGAATCAGCAGATCCTCCGTTGAATAATTGTTGATCAGAATGTAATAGACCCTTTTTATTCACGAGATTCTTGAAATAATTATTATCGAATTTCGAAGGTGTTTGGAGATCAAGTGGTGCTAAGTTGTTGTCACCTGAGCCTGAGTTTCTTGGACAACTATTTTGCCTTGTTCTTGCAAATGATGAATCTATGTTGTTGGTCTCATTGTATATACGTGCCCTAAATGTTGTGCATCGTGCTTGTCCAATTGTGTGAGCACCTATAAAATACAAACATAGAAACAATCAAATTTTATGTATGAAATTTCCCCTGTTTTGGGAGGGTGGACGTTCAGTATTTTCAAAATTTTGATTTTGATAATTGATAATCGAAGATAGATACTAATTAGATATCGAACTTCGAAAGTTTCAGTACGGTAATTAAATTTCGATTCAGTAGCTACACATATATTCATAATTTGTCCAACAGTATTGACTATTAGGTTTTAGAGAAATCAGGTATGTATAGCAGATCAGAGGTTATTAAATATTCATTCTCAAGTTCTAATATATGAATATAGGTCAATCAAATATCCAACTCAAACCGTAAATGTTTTCATACACAAAAAGTCAAAAATTTCGTTTATTTAAGTTTAAGAGTTAAAATTTAATATATTGTATTGAGTAAAAGATAAATTTTGACTGCATATTTATATAATTTTTTCTCTCTATAGATATATATTGACAAAGGGTGTTTCACTAGCCAACCTGAGTTACACGTGGCTACGCCACTCCACCGAGGAGTATGGTGAGATAGATCATAAACGAAATTACCCCACCCCCTTTAAGCGAAAGTCTTTTAAGTTTGAAATTAACCCCTTTGACCTTTGACTAGTAAGTCTTGATGTGGAGAGTTACGTAATATAATATATGTACTTATAGAAGTATTATTAGAAGAAATGAAAGTTGATTCAGACATCGCCGTCATTATAAATAACTAAATAAGAAAAAAAGCAGAGGAATTATGAGGAAAAGAACAAACCAGATAAGGCAACCATATCCTTTGTAGAAAGGCCAACAGCACTAAAACTTGAGATGAGTCTATTTAAGTTTAAAGTAGGAGCTGGAATGCTACTATTGGCAGCACCTTGGCTTGCTGTTCTGGCATCTCTTCTGCCCAATTTTACATTCCAATTAGGCCCTCCAAGCTGCATATATACATAAAAATAAATTAAATAAATTTTAAAATACACTTGTTTGACTTAAAAAGTCAATAAACATGTTGGCCGTGGTGAAACAGGAATCTATGAGATAGTTGAACAGACAGGAAAATGTATTTTCGGATTAGTCGGTCACAAAAAATTAATATACGCATTTATATTTAAAAATCTTTAGTCACCAAACATTATGAGATTGTTTAAGACTTAGAAATTCAAAAAGAAAAAGTTAGTTATATTTTGTGTTGAGTCAAACTAAGTCGTAAAATTTTTAAAGGAGAAGTTGTGGATATATACTCTTAGGCTAATTTGTTAACCAAGATGGCTGAAGTATATATATACACAACATACACACTTTCAGTGTATATATTGTGTATAGATATGTATATTCTATACACAATATATAAGTTAGTATATATATATTTAGTATAAAGTATTTACACTGTTCCAGCCAAAGTATATATACTCACCATACACACTTTCAGTGTATAGATATGTATATTCTATATATCGTATAAGTCTATGTAAGATATATACTCAACATACACACGTTAGTGTATATAGTGTGGAAGATATGGATATTCTATGCTATCAGTATTAGTCAGAATATATAATAAATATATATGTATATATTTGTTTAAAGAATGACATTGTCCGCAAGTATCGTAAATTAAACTGGGAGAAAGAGGACTTACAATAACACAGAGTCCCGAAGCAGAAGTGAAAGCTAAAATATCAGCACAAGAAACAATACCGGGGCATGCTTTTTCTACAGCAGATTTGATGTTGTCAATGACTTCAAATCCTCTTACAGAATTCACATTTGGAGCAGCCCTTTTTTCTCCAGTAAAGCTTGATGTGTCATCAAGGAGTAGTGATCCATCACATCCCTAAAAGAGAAATAATTTGAGCAATAATTTAGATAACAAAAAAACAAAGGAGTAGGGGCTAACTAATCAAAACTATTCACTCCGTCAATTTTTACTCGTTCAATATCCAGTATTGACTTAACATATTTCGAGGAGTAATAAACAAAATGACAATTCTACTAGTTATAACACTCTTTGAAACTTTGGAAAATTAACTATAGTTAATAATAATAATAATGATTAAAAAAATTAAGTAATAATAAATCATCTCTTGACTTCGTGAATTTGACAACCAAAACTGAACATTTATTTTTTAGGATAATAAAACGAATGAGTACTGGTAAGTACATAAAACGAAATGACTGATACAATGTGACAGTTTAGAAGTTCGCTAAGGATGTTAACCTAAATTCGATTTATTATATAAGATAATTTTTCGATAGAATGTTATCTAACATTAATTTTTTTTATTACAATGCAATAAACACCTTACTATTACTAAGCGCATAAAAGGTTAGAGGTCAACGAAGAAATTGTTATTTAAATAATTAAAAAATAGGAAATTTTAGGAAAAACGATAAAGATTTTTTTTTACGTTAAACAAAGCAATGTTTTCGCATGGAAGAAAGAAAGAAAAGCTGAAGAAGCGATGCGCCCCATTCGAGGTTCCTTGTTGTTATAAGCTCGATTGAACTGTTTGATTTATTTTTGTTTTTGATAAAGTTCAGGACATTGATTGGAGTAAAACTAGTAGAAAGCTGTGCTGAGAACTTCCAATAATAAGGTCACAAGCAAAAATAAAAAAACATAGTGTTATTTTTTGAAGAAGCCCATTAAAAAGTGGACTAAAGTTAGAGAGTGGAAAAATACTTAAAAATAAAGAAGAATAAGGGTGGGTGTGCACAAGGTATTGAGGAAATGTCTAGATTTATAGGGATTTTTTTTTGTATTTTTTTTTGTGTAGATGATTAGGATAGAGAAATAAATTAATTAAGTTGGCTTCAAGGTAATTGATTTTTTTGGTAGGTTACCTAACATGTACTATTTGAGATTGAATGATTTGCATGGCATTCCAAGTTGAAAAAAGTATTAATAATTCTATTTAATAAAGAAAACAAAACCAATAGTTAGTGATATATTAGACTATATGAGTTCAAGTTAAGCATTAATAATTAACATACAAAATATTTCTATAATTATCATGTAACTCATAATAGTACAATTAAAGTCTAGTTAATTATGATCATGTCACTTATATAATAGTACAGTTAAAATCTCCTTGTAGTGGTAACATTCGTTTGAAAATTTCGTAATTGTTATAGTGATGTGTTGTTATATATGTATTACGAAAAAAAATTCATTATTTCATTGTAATAAATAAAAGTATCTCAAGAAAATTAGTTTAATGATGTTGACAATATAATTAAATATTTAAAGTGTATTCTCTCTAACAACTTAAGATTTTAAATAAAATGATCACATATTTCAATATGATATCAAAGCAAACAACGATTTTAAGATTGAATCTCACCGCTGCTTATAGCAAAAAGAATTTTCACATCAACAATATCAACTATTTTAATTAGCTAAAATGTCTATATCATGCTTGATATGGATATCGAACTACAAGCGTTGTAAGTCAACTTACCAGCAAGATCAGTTGTGATCAAATGGTAAATACTCCTTCATTCTTAACCAAGATGTTTCGCGGTTAAATTCCTTTTGTTACGGAGCATTTCACCCTCAATATGAGACTTTCTAGCGCAAATCCTGATTTAATCGGATTTTTCTGTGACTATCAGACACTATTACTTAATAATTAAATGATCAATAAAATTGAATCAATATATATAACATAAACTTATAAATGTGTGAGGAAAAGTAGAAGAAATTGAGAAGTTAAATGAGTAATCTATTAGTTTGTCAAAGGTTGGGACCCTAATCTCATGATTTGGTGAAGACCAAAGCAATTAGTGGGGGACTAAGTTAAAGGTATACAATTGACCTTGAGGTGTTTTGCTGTGGAAAAGCAACTACCTTAGTTCAAAGTGTCTTAAGAATCTTGAAACTAGAAAAATTTAGCAAAGAAAGAAAAGATTGATACATAATCTCAAACAATGGGTTAAATTGTATTACAATAGCTAATTATATTTATAATATAATAACTTACTATTATTACTTTACTATTCTTGATCCCTTTTCACTGCGGAAAAATGAATGCTGATAGTTAAGAAGAATTGAACATATATAATCATATTAGAGATATTTATTATATATATATAAGATATATATCATATAGATGTATATCATATATATGTAATGTTGTATATATATATATATAGAGATAGATATGTATGTATAAATCTAATATATATAGTATATATAATATATGTATGGATATATGTATAATTAGATATATACATATATATATACATTATATATATATGTACGATATATATATATATACATATATAATTATATATACATACAAATATATATATGAATATTAGATATGTATGGATATATATTTATGATTTATTGTAGTCGGTAAATTACAAATACATAAATGACGTGCAACACGTAGCAGTAGATCGACAATTGCGGTTATGACTTTAGTTAAAATTTTTGAAAAAATATTAGCCAGTTCTTTTATTTTCGGAAGTAAGATAAAATTTCAATAAATTTTGAGCCTTTGAACTATTCATAGCTTTATCTAAACAGAATATATAATATGTTCATTCAGATTGAAAAAAATTTCAATTGATTGAAATATATTAAGCCTAAGTCTTGATTGATATCGACTCTAAATTCTTAAGAAATGATGTGACATTTACCTAATAAAAAATTTGGCATTTATTGATTTGTTTATCAATGTCAAGAAATAATATTTAAAAAAGGGAAGGAATAATTGTTGTTGTTATGAAAGCCAATGGAGATTAAGATAATTAACAAAAAGTGCCAAAATTATATTACCTACAACATTATAAATAATTAATTTAGGGGGAGGAGTTTTGGTAGTCAATTCAAAGAGCAATATGACGTGAACAAGATTTGATGTGTCCAACTAGAAAATTAATTTACTTTTTTTACACGTATATTGTTGTGCTTTTATTTCCTCCAGATGCCTAATAAAAGGACAGTTTCATTGATGATGAGGTCCATTCTCAATCGGAAGTACTTGAGTTTGAATTATTGTGAATACGAAATAGTTTGATTAAGAATGCGTTGTGACATTCTGTGAGACTTTTCATGCGAATTCAAATTTAATTAAACTCAATAGGACTAAGTGAAACTTTTAGGACATTAAATAAAAAAAAAACAATTACATTTATCGTATTTATAAGATACTTAGATAAAATTACGTGACTTTTCGATTAAAAAAAGTTAGACAAGATCTTTAGCTAAACATGAAAATTAATTATTGTGATAAGGACTAGAGACTCATTCAAATGAGGCAAATTTTTCTAATGGTAGGTAAACAACGTAGAAAATTCTGGTTGCATGGGCCTTTTAGGCATTAATTAATTAATTAATTACTTTCTAGCTAGTCAAATGTTTGTCTAATTATTATATAGTTGAATTTTAGTTTGGTGTATGGATAAATGTACAGTATTTTTTTTACACACTATTAGGTAAAATTGACCAATTATTACAATAGATACTCAATTTTTTTATATTAAATTTGATATTTAGTAGGGTGAGAACCTATTGTTGTGTAGATTTTTTTTGTTTGTGTTTTATTAGAGTATAAAAAAACTTTAAATCTTTTATTTATTAGTTTCGTTATATCTTGACCCTTTCTAGTACGCCACAACTAGTAAAACTATTGCAGGATTATGAATTGGTAGTGATAAGTGCACCTATATTCTTAATCAGATGTCTCATATTCATGATCTTGAGGTTAATTTTTGGCACAATTTTCGATTGAATCAAAATTTATAATAAGATTTTAATGTGAATAACCACAGGGCGTGAGAAAAAGGACAAATAAAAAGAAAAGAACTTTTTTTTCCCAAATTTTAAGAAACTTCCAAAATACCTTCACCCTTTCCATATATACTAAAGTAATAAGTTTATGTCATTTTCCCAAAACCTTTCACTCCACACACCCCTCATTCTACATGCATGTTAAAATAGGGACTTTTGAAAAGTGTGTACCTTATAGTTGGAAGTATATGATTGTTGAACTCGAATATTGTAATTATAAAGTATTCGTGGAATGATCGTTTAACATAATATAAAGTTCAATCATAGTCACTAAGTTTATTCGAACCTTTCAGTCTTTAACTATAATGCACATTAGGAAAATATAATTTTGATCCTTCAAGTTATGTCTTATTGTGATTTGTTCTTGTGTATACAATTAATATTTTGATCTTCAGTAGTTCATATGTTTTAAGTGTAATCCCTAAAATTAACGAATTTGAGGATATATCTAAAGAATAATATATATTTATTCTCGAGTATTTTTTTTACTTTTACTAATTCAAATTATTGAATTTCCGTGAAAAATGAACCTCTAAGCATGCAATGTGGATTAAGTCGCATCCTATAAATTAAAATGTGAAAATTGTTAAAATTTTGGCGTTAATTAAACTGTAATTTCTGTGAAAAGGTGCATGGAATGAGGATTAATAAGTACTAAGTAGACAAGACACAACAATCATGAATGAAAAATTGGAAGATAACTCAAAAAAAGGTTTTAAAGAAGCCTATTATTTAGGGTGTTGTAAAAGTAGATTTAGGTATTCAAAAAATTCGAGAAGAAGAGTTAATTCACCAAAACTTAATTATAGTTCCTTTGACTAGCCTAGGATTGTAAAGTTGAAAATACTATCTTTTAGAGGAAACATAGATTATTGAAGGGGCCATTTTGGTGGAGATGGATAATAATTAAGGTATCCCATGATTTTTACTGATGGTGTAGATATTAGGTAGATAGCTAAAATCATTGAATTTAGTCCATGTAAATTTTGGAGTAGAATCTAAATTAGTTGGGTCAAATAATCGATTAAATTTGACTTGATTTTAGGTTATGTATTTGGTGACATGATATCTTGTCTAATTCATGATCAACAAAATGTAATTTTATATTCAGAAGGATAGTACGTACAGAAAACTTATTCTACCTTGTGAAAGCAGAAAAACTATTTCTGAAAAACGATTTGGATTGTTTATAGCAATAAATGAACGATCACGTTTGATGTTATATTATTTGTAGTTGAATATCGTTTTCTTGATCAAAGATCACCATATC
>JAKWJA010001563.1:0-56011 GCA_027704765.1 Solanum habrochaites | reverse complement strand
GATATCGATAATTACGCATTTGGGCATGAAAGGCTACCCTTCTATTTGTTTGGGTATTGTACCTACCATCAAACTTTGATTATAACAAACCGTGGCTAAACCTTATTTTCCTCTTGTATATGCTAACTAGTTTTCATACCTATTGAATTAGAGATAGCATATCTTAGAATTATTCAAGATGTTAGATCTAAGCATGCCTAATGGGTGCAACTGCGGTTTCGAATATGTCAATTTAATTGATGGAACAAGAATTAAACGTTGTCTATCATGGTCAACTCTATCAAAATAAATGGTCATATTTTTCAACAATACGGTCATACCTTGACTTTCCTCACCAGGATTGATTTTTGAAGTGTATCTTCCCAAATCAAGTGAAGAAAATGGTAATTTTCACCAAACTTCAATGTTAAAAACTGTAGTCTCTCATATTTGACCGGTGGAGCACTCTTATTGGCCATAATTGAAGGGGAAATTGTCCCAACAAATCTCTCACGTTTAGAAAATTTTGTTAAAGACCTACATCTAGTCTGTTTCTGTTCTTTCTTTTGTAATTTTGGAACTACTGTATACTGATTTCCATTTCAATCGGAGATAAGTAGGTGCTCATATGGATGTTTAATAATATGTAATCCAATAAAAATTATCATTATCCTTATTCGAAACTATGCAGAACTTTTTAATGTCTTAAAAAACTATTTTGACAAAGAGTATTTCCGCAAAATAAAGAATGGACCTCTCAAAATTCATAACAATTAAGCTAACAATCTACACAGAACATCTAAGATAACACAGTTTTATACGGGACATACAATCTTTTGAATGTTTTTCCAAATTTTATGTGTGTATCAGAATTGGCAGACCTTTTTCCCTTGTAAGTCTCAAATTGTGCCATGGCTCAAAGGTTCAACAATATTTTATACAACCTCAATATTTTTTAGTTGCTTTCACAAATATTTTCAAACTATTTTTCTATTTATAACTCTCGTCAAAGCATGCACGACAAGTTCTTGATGTTGTCAAGTCAAATAAAGCACATCGAATCAAAATATATCAACCTCCCCCCTGCCCCCATTTATACAACTAACAATTTTTCTTTGAATGCAGAAAATACATACATACAACCAATAATTAAATTTCACCAATCGCTTGAACAAGAATCAAGCTCACTTATACAGATCCCACATCAACACCACGTGGCACCTAATCCTTCAGATAAGACGAAAAATCAAGCAACACATTTTGAGCGAAATATCACCAAAAAAGATATCTGCCCCCTCCAAAAAGATGAGGACCAAGATACTCTATACTATTGCTAATATGGAATTGGATCCTATCCAACACAAGACCAAGAAAGACTGCATGTTCTTGAGAATTTCACGATGCCGGAATGCTACCCCAAGAATGCCTTGAGCCGAGATTTACAATGAGAAAAGATATATGCATTTTCCCCCCAAGAATCAATGAGATTGAGAATTACATGTGCCTGGAGATTGCATTGGGCCAGAACTTCACGCCCCAATATTTGCATCTACATTGATCTCAGAAATTATATTGCGCCCGAGAACTTTGGATCTACTATTGATTCAAGTCGACATGGAGCTCAAAATGAATACATCTACAAAAGGGGTTTTCTAATCGCTCATCAAGTCAGTATATCACTAATGGCCCGAATACTCAAAAATAACACGTTCTTTACTCACTATTTATATCTGAAGGCTTCCATCGTCTGGCCTGCCAACATCTTTCATGGCCTCAAGATTTATTTTCTTTTCATGATCCAAATGTGTCATAGTCTAAGACATCATCTTCATATTCTTAAGGAAGATATCATGATCGATCTGAGAAATTCTATCATGTTTACATTTTCTGTCTACTTGATATATATTCCCAAATCACTTTGTTTAGTGATATTACAAGCTACATATTAGCATAGCTGGTATATTGTAGAAAAGATCAATGGACCTCTCAGATAAGATTACTTACTAATATAGACCACATTAAAGGTCTTATCAACCATTTTCTACACGTACGATCTCTTCTCTTATGATGCTTTGTGTTATTCATTCCACCTTGCTGCTCTTATCTTATCCATTCAAGTCGTTTTTGTTTACATTTGAATCTTGTACCGTTATTTCAGTTGAAAGAGCTTCATTTGTTCCTAAATGTAAAGACAAAGTACCGGTGATTCTCGTAACAACGAAGATATGTAGGCGAATTAATATCAAAGTATACGCCATATATTTTTCAACTGTATATAATTTCAATTGGTCCCACCTACACCTTTTGTGGGTCAGATTACCCGACAATTTATCATTCCTTCCCAAGCAACCAAAGGGCAGCCGTTGACACCCAATTTTGACCGAATTAGAGACATTCCTGAATTGCTATTTGATTGAATATTTATTGCAAAATCTTTTCCCTTCATTTTACGGGTTCAAAATTGAAAGTAAGTTTTGTACATAATTATATTTTACATTCATAATTTACAACACGTTTTATTGTAATTATTTTTGGGTTCCTTATCAAAATAATAATTATACTTATCCGCTGTCAAACTTTGAAAAAAATTAGTTTAGTTATCATTTAAAGCTCTAAAAGATTTATATATATAAAAAATTATTATGGAGACCACATTATTATTAAATAGAAATTCAATTGATTTTTCTTCTTCCCTTATTATTTAACTTCTAACTCTTTTTATCCATTGGATTTCATTCTAGCCTTCTTAAGTTAGATTTTTCATTTCAATCTAATCCAAATTCCGTACATCTTTCACTTATAGCCATATTTGATCTCCATAAAAATCCATCTTTCCATCTCACTCATTCATCTATCCCTATCCGATCAGCCCCAACTTAAATCATGATCGTCCATCAAATCCATTAATGTCAATGATCATCAACACTTTATCTTTTTAATCAAATCCCAAATGACCACCCCAACGTATTTCACTCATTTATATCCTCTCTCTTTGAGATAGAAAGCCGCACCCCTTGGATTTTTTCTCTACGGTACGCCGCTTGCTCTACTTTATCAATGAGAGCCGGTGAGAGCTCCATTCTCAAAAAACTCGAGCCGCTTTCTTCCTCCCTCCCTCATAACCGAGAGAATCATAGGAGACCACCGAACTATAAGAGGTGTTGTCGGGAAGTCCTTGCCTCATTTTTTCTCGAACAGCCATCGGCCGACTCCCCCATCTTTTGCCATGCTGCTGGCAAAAACGAGTCAGATGCCACCAAATGGAACCTTCACGCACAAAGACGATGAGGACCACCGGCAAAACCAAATCATCCCACACCTCATCTTTTATTTCTATCTACTCTTGAGATGTCGAGGAAAACAACAAAAATTATAAGAATCGCGAAGCTTCGAGCAGTAGAGATTGCTCCAACCAGTGACCTCGACTCCAACTCCAGTGATGAACGTCGTAATCGACAAAAAATATATTAACATCAAGTATAACTTTTTGAGAGACATAGTAGCAAGTGGAAAAATAAATTTGTAATACATTCCTTCTAGTGAAATGATAGTTGATCCTTTACAAACGCTATATCGAGAGACTTGTATGAGAAATATCTTAAAGCTATAGGTCTACGTATAATATGATAATATTTATGTACTGTAATATTACTCGATAGTCATAATAATTTCATCAATATATGACTATTTTGAATTTATATTCATATCTTATACGCATGTGATATTGATTTTTGAAATAAAGTAAGCTGAAACCGTCATGAAGATTGACTCTCTCACATTACATCGCCTCTTAACGTCGAGGATATAAAGAGAATGAGTTTTCACCACATTTTTATGACTTGTTTTGTTATCCAGATAGAGTCTCTCTAAAGATGAATTTGATGGGAAGGATCATTAGAAAAGAAAATATCGAGTTAGAAATCTATAGATGGTGCAAACCAAGATTTGGTATGATGTTTGATTAGTAAAATAAGAGACACACACTATATAATATGAGAACATTTAACCCGTGTTTATACCACGTGTATTAAGTGATACAATGGACTAATGAAACATGGTTCACTGCTTCTTCATGCATGAGATCCCAAAAAATGAAATTAACTTTTCATTGGAATAGACATGAGTATTCATACAATGCTCGTAATGTATAGGAACGCACTTTGATATAGACCCAATAGATCTAGCAAAGGTAAGATGATTGAAAATGAACAATAATCACTTGTATATCACAGTCACTATTAGAACATGATGTTATTGTGTATATAAATTAAACATGAACTCGAGTTTCATTGTCTAAGAGGAGAGGGATCGAATAAGTAATACTGAAGTACTAAATGAAGGTATGGGGCATTGTGATAATAGTGACCTCATATTACCAGTGAATATTTCATATTGCATTGAATTCTCTTGTACGGAACATGTAAAATCTACTAGGGAGCGCTTGAATACTACCGACCCCCTCGCACGAACTGTTTTATCATACGAAATTGGGGTGACTAGATGATGCCCACATGTCTTGGATTCTACCGACAATTGGAATCCGCCATTAATGGGACTCAAATCAAACTAACATTCGAATGATGTTTAGATAATTTGCTTAATATTATGAAGTAATTAAAGTGGTCACGTTTATCCAAAACAAAAAAAATAAAAATCCTTTAGTAGGCAGCAAATTCACGCCCCAAATAAAAAAAAAATTTCATCAGGCTGCCAAGGCCAGCGAATGCAAAAATAAATATTTAAAAACTGTTGCGGCGCAGCGATTCATCAAGATTTTTTTTTAAAAAAAATCAACGAAAAGTCTTCTGCCATAGTAGTGCAATATTAGGGGAAAGGATCATGTATTTTTTTTTGAAGAAAATTTTGCTGCTTCGGGCATCAATTTTATTTTTAACGGAGGAAAACTGTTTTCTCTTATGTGTCAGAAGAAATCGCGTTGACATACCTCTTTTGGTTAAAAAAAATGATGATTTGAAATTTTTGATAAATTATTTTATCCTTTTAACTCCGAACTTCGATAAAAAACTAGAAAGTGAAAGTTAGCCATTGACTAAGAAGGGAAGTTAAAATTTATAACGAATATCTATATTTTTTATAAATGGCTCGTCGTTTTTAAAGTGTGATAGAACTAATAAATTCGTGGAGACATGAAAAATGAATTTACTGAAGGTTTTAGAGGATTTGTCAATCATGCAATGTTACTTGATCCTTTTCAAAGTCATGGGTTAATAAGTATTGTCCTTGTGATCGATGCAACCGTATACATTTTTTTTAAATTGAAACAATGAAGATCGTGTTTATTGTGATGAAGTTTAAGTTGGAAAATATTTGGTGTTCCTATAACATGGAGAGATTGTCGAGGTGAATGGTATATTTTATAACTTAATCGTGGTCAAGTGAGTATAGGTCTCTAATATATAATGTTCAATATAATAGTGCGCATAAAATGGTCATTGATATTTTTGAGGTATACTTAGGGTGGAACCTGAACAATATTTTGAGAAAACTTTCAATGAAGAAGCAATGTGCTTCTATAAACAATTAATCAGTCATCCATAAAAGGGGAAACTAAAAAGTTATCCCCTTTACATTCATATGGCCTACTAATTATACTATATACCCCGAACTAATTTTATTTAACAAATCTTTATATTATGATGGGAAAAGGGTCTGATATACCCCTCAACTTTGTCATTTGGAGCTTACATACCCCTCGTTATAAAAGTGGCTCATATATGCCCTTACCGTTATACAAATGGTTTACATATACCCCTGCCGTTATAAAATGGCTCACATATACCCTTTATTTAACGGAAGTTAAAAAATTGGTTTTAAATTTATATTTATTACTTCTAATTTTTTTTAGAAATTATTTAGGGGTATATATGATTCTTCTATTAAAGTTCAAGGTATATTTTAATTTTTTTCATAAATAAATTATTTGGAAAGTTTTGACTTCTTTTTCTTTCTTCATTATCATTATTTGAGTTTTCTTATTTCTTATTTTGTTTTTTGTGTCTTACATTCCTTAGTTTAAAGAAAAAAAAATTAAACTATTTTTTTTTTGTATGTATTGTAATTTCACTTTCGTATTCGAAGAAACAAATTTGTTATCTACATATGTTTACAAAAAGATTGTGAAACAGAAATAAATTTTATTATCAAAAAAATTATTATAATTAGTCATAAAACTAAAAAAGTAAAAAAATATTTGACGAGATTAAATGTTACTTTCCTAGAGGATTATATTTTTTCTAAAAACATAATAAAAATTTATATTAAAATGATTTTTATTTTGCATTTCCTGTAGAGGAAAAGGTATGATGTGAGCCATTAGTTTTACAAGTAGGGTATATATATGAGTCACTTCATAACAAGGGGGTATATCAACTCTAAATGAACAATTTGAGGGTAAGATCATACCCTTTTCCCTATTATGATTTATGATATGATATTCCTACCTATTTTCTTACTAGTTGAAGGAATCTGATAAGAGCTTAGTGCTTCTCGATGTTTTGATGATCTCATTTTCCACAGAAAGAACTCCAAGTCAATAATCTAGAAAAATCATCATTGTCAAAGTATAAGGTAATTTTTTTTAAAGATTTCTCTTTTTAATAAATGAACTAACAAATTAATTTTTTTTAAATATATCGTTTGATTATTGTTACAATAAATTTTTTGATCTCTCTCTCTCTCTCTTCCCCCTTTTTTCTCTCTTTTTTAACATAAAGAAATAAGAAGACCCTTTTGGTTTTATATATATATTATATATATATATATTTATATATATATATATCTTTATTCTAGGGCTCGAGTCGATCTGTCAGCTCTTCATTGAAAACAGTATTTTCATATGTTTGACCACCATATAAAAAAAAAGAGGTCAACTGTAACGTAATGTCATGTGTTTTCTCTATGTTAAAAATTTTTTAAATGAGATGTTACATACTTTAAAATTGATATCATAGGCAGTTCTAAATCCTAATTTCGAGTCTTGCTCCTGCTTCCCCCAAATTATTTTCAATTGTTGGAACCATAATAGGAAATTGGCCGAATGAAAAGATCGGTAAATTATTTGGAGAATAGATTAAATAAATAATAAAAACGTCATTTCCATAATATATTAGCATTAAATAAGATAGTGCAATTTATAACTATTTTGAAAATATTTTCTATCTCCAAAATGCACATGAGTTGAAATGTCCTAGTTGAAAACATGATTAAGTAATAAATTAAATTATGTGGTAATGTAATCAGTCAAACATAATATAAATGAAATGTCATAGTCTTCAACATTTTCAAGAAAATTATAAAGTTTTAATTAGGAAGTAAGAATTTAAAATTAAGTCAAATCACACAACATCATAAAAATCAATTATATGTGGTTAACATATATACATCAAACTCGACTTTTCATTCATAAAAACCCTTTTTGAACTAACACTATTGGTGGGAAGTGAAAATGTTTAAGATTTCTAATACCTTTCACACTATAATGCATAATCCTCTCTAAGCCTTTTATTACAACCAATCCCTATTTTCTCACTTTCATTTGTTTTCTCTATCATTATTTGTTTTCTCTCTTAGATGCCAAATCTCCTGCTAAGAATGTCCCCTCTTACATGAAAAATACAATTTTACAAATAGAATCTGGTCCCTAAAACTTATTCTAGTACCTTCCAAAGTCAAGGTGACCAAAAATCTGGTTGTCGTTCCGTCCCGCATATTCTCTTCGCTAAAGACAATAGGGATAGTTATTTTTACTGGTCCCTAAATAATTTAGGACCAGGTTTTGTAACCATTTTTATGGTATTTACAAACTTATAGCGTCCATATTTTCTGGTCCTAAAAGACCTATTAGGACAAGGCATCTTCAGTACAAGTTTATATTGTAGAAATATTTGTTTATAACATAAAACCTCAATGTATAACGACGAAGATCAATCATGGATGCCTTTATTATATATATATATAATATATATATATATATATATATATATATCTACTCTATATATATATATAGATAGATTATAATGTATATATATATATATATATATATAGGCATTTATAAAAATCATATTAACATCCCATTGGTAGCAATGTAGCATTCTACCATCCAATATTTAGTCATTACTTCATCATAAACGAAATTTGAAAATTGTCCAACTGTCTCGGTAGAATATAATTTCCATCTTCTCTATTGGTCGGAGACCTTGTAATTCATCAAATCATTAAACCGTAAAAACATAATAATATTGTTCATGACTACTAAAAGTTTCACTAGAGAACTAAAATTAGACATAGTTTAAATCTAAGTTTCAACTTACAAATTTAAATGTTGCACTCAATTCTAAAGCAAAGCTCTAAGAAATACATAATGTTTCATCTATAGATGAGCGTGTAGCTGCAAATTTATGGACAAAATATCAATGATAAAACTAGAGTATATACTTTTTAAGTTGTTAAGTCATACAAAAAACATACGACAACAAGAATTAAATAGTAACATCTACCAAGTCTAACTATAATAGAAAGAGAAGGGCAGGCACAACTTGATATTGCTTCCTCATCCAAGACCACTTTGACTTGAAGGGAAAATAAACAAATTTTCTATAAAGAAGAATAAATTAGATCTCTTATTTTTGGAGTTTTCATACATTTCCTTCCTCGTGAAGATTAACCCATTGGACTTAATCCAATAGGTTCTTTAATGATTTATAGTAATCTACACTGTAAAAAGAAATAGGATATGTAATTTTTAGATACCCTGGCCTTTAAAAATCAAACAAAAATCCTATGACCAATAGAACCTGTAGCGCGATCAACTAGTTCTTGCAAAGATTTTAATGGTATAGTCCCACCTAACATCAAAAAACACACCATAGAGTAGCATGGTGTTAAATTTATTTCTTATTGTACAGGTAATAATTCTAACTAATCAAACTCAATCTAATATGAGGATTGTGTCCTTTGAAGAATGTCACGAATAAAGTTATAGTATACGCTGTTTTTTGGAAATTTTGTTGGTTTCCGGATAGTATCACCAGTATGAACTTAAAACTTTGAATTTGGTGCTTTTTAAATAAATAAAAACAGATGGACTTTAAACTTTGAATTTGGTGCTTTTAAAATACATAAAATACAACAAGAAAGATCATAAGTTCATACACATACAACGGGCCTTCCTTTAAAAACGGCCATTTTAATCTAAGGTAAAATCTTAATTCTCGATACTTTTTCCTATCGAGAAGATTTTGTAATTTTGTCCCTCTTTTTTGTTCAGCAAAGATAGACATTTGACAACATGCAAAGAAATAATATGTAGCTGAACAAAACTAGTAAATTATTGGTTAGTTTTTGG
This sequence comes from Solanum habrochaites, assembly GCA_027704765.1. Taxonomy (NCBI): domain Eukaryota; kingdom Viridiplantae; phylum Streptophyta; class Magnoliopsida; order Solanales; family Solanaceae; genus Solanum; species Solanum habrochaites. Next base: position 46,668 of record JAKWJA010001563.1, on the reverse strand, counting down.
ATAATTTGAAACTCAATGGAAAGCTGAAACAGGAACAAAGGACATAACCTCATTCCCTTCATTTGTATTATAATTCTTGATAATTGTATTGCGCTATATTTAACATACAAATTGTCTAACTGAGCTTAAAATATAGTAAATCTTGTAATAATTCTCCCATAGGTAACTACAGTTTTTCATTATTCTTTATTTTCATTTAGCAAATCTGGCGATGCTCCTTATGTTTTCACTATGGAAGAGGAGTCCTAGGAATTCAGATTGTATTCCTCAGGACCCAGTATGACTTCATCATGCATGAACGGTACGCAAGGGTAGGTACTAGGACACTCAACTGTTTGTTATACTTGTAAAATACATGTCCTATCTTTCCAGTTATCTAGCATCTCTCCACGAGACTATCTTAATACTTGCCAATAAGTATTTCAAAGAGAGAAGTAGTGTCCTCAAACTTCTCTATTTAATAGATTTACATTTGACATGCATTCTCTCTGTTGAATTTTAAAATTGGTCCAAGTGCAGTCATGTATTTGATTTAACCATTCATATAGTGTACTTTATGATATATATATATATATATATATTAATATATATCTCTAGAGATATATATATAATCTATAGTATATATATTTATATTATACAAATCCTGAAGGCAAGGTGTGTACCAAAGAAATTCCTAGCAAGGAGCTTAAATTAAATGTATATTAGTTTTACAATATATTCTCAGCCATGAACTTCAAAGAGTTTAAGTTAGAAGTCTCTTGCACTTATTATTTCATTGCAAGAATTATCTAGTAACGCTAAGAAAAAAAGTTAGTTTACACTGTAAAGCACAATCTATTAACATCTTGACATAGCAAACAATGTAAGAAATTAGTCCAAAGAGTTTTACAACATTTAAGAATAGTTGAATTTCCACTCTGTTATTTAGAAAGGATTACACTACTAGTGAAGTATGGAAAAGTCTGCACTAGTAACCTTAATATCAAGGGATTTAGAGAAATATTTTTACCTTAAACGAGAACTATAATTGACTTGTTCACCAAACCTTTGATCTGAAACGTTAAAATGAGTGGACAACTTCTTTTGGAGAAGAAATAATAACACAACCAGAAAAGATTTTTTTCTTTAAAATAGGTAAAAGTCAACAACATATTATTTCAACCAAAAAACACATATAGAACTAATTCGATGTCGTTCATATAGAATTTGAAGCACACAATAAAAATCATACAAAACCAAGCAAAAGTCAAAATTTGTAGATTAAATATCGCTAATAAGGATATCGAGTGAAGAAAGTACTGAAAATAGTAAACAAAGTAAGAGTTCAAGCAATTGAAGTTCACTTTCATTCAAACTACCTACTTAATCCAACAACTTCCTGACTGACTCCCCTATTTCAAAATCTCTGTTGGATAGTTAATTGCAATAGTGAATGCTCAAAGAATTAGAAATATTTTACATCTTTAGAGACATTCAATCGAATATATCAAAAGACAAGAACTTGAGTTTAAATATCAAGTAAAAAAACAAACAACAAAGTTAATCATGTATATATGGCTTCAGACATATGATCACAATTAACCTTGAAACTTGAGAGGGAACTTGAGAGGGCATGGAAAAGATAGCCCTGCTATGACTGAGCTCGAATTGAAAGAGTGGGTAACATATAACACATTTTTATGTGATTCACCAACATACAGGAATCAGGACAATCGAAGAAGAACATAATATATTATATAATATGATTTGTTACTTTCTATGACCACACCCCTTGAGCAACCAACACATATATAAAAAGGAAAAAAAGTACCAATAGTGTGACTCAATTGAGTTTTCAAAGTGAGAAAACAACTCAATAAGGTATTCAAAACGAGATAAGAGGAATCTAAAAAAACTACTAAATTGATAATTGAATTTCATAATTCTAAGATCATCAAATAAGTGAAACAGAAAATGAGCCCCATTTCGTTGATTATTACTATTGTTGCAGAGACCAACTGTAATCTTCATCGTCATATCGAAAGAGCATCACTTGAAGGTGGGTTAATCATGAAGGGAAGGAAATTAGCTTCATTGGTTTCTTAATTTTGTGCTATTAAAGAATTTTGAGGTTGGTGATGCTGGAAGAGGCAACTCTAGTCGACGGATATGAACAAGAAGAGGTGTATTCAATGTAGGGAAACTTGAAGGTGAGCATATTAGGGTTTAGGGATTTTACTATGTCCAAAAAAGAAAGTGTAATATATTTTAATTTAGTGAGGAATGGTGCCTTTTAACCAACTAAATTTCATTTTAGGGACCAGTTATTCATTCACTGTATTAAGAACCATATTAATATCTCCGTTTACAAAATAAGAGACTAGAAAGAAACTGTCCCTATTTAACTAACAAACATATGTTTTGAGGAACACGTTTTCAACTCCTCCCCAAATGTTGGTCTCGAAAAATGCTTTTTCATGTTGTGGGTCCCCCTCCCTATTCACCCTCTCCTTTTCCCCTGCTCCTTTCCCTTATCGTGCTCACGAGAAGGCTACACCAATTGATGACACTAATATCTTAGGGTTTATGGAAGTAATGCCCCCATCCACTCAGTCAATGCTCCCCCTAGAAAGAAGGCAAACGATCGAATATTGTAGGAACATTTTGAGGTCGATCCACACGGCCCCAATGTTGAACTTGAACACATGAATTTTGCGCTTGTGCCCAGCCCACACCAGAATAACAATAGTTGTCAAAGAGCATGAGAACCTGTTATGTATGGTGAAATTGGTGGTTTGTACGCTGACATCATTGAGCATTCACATGCAGTCTCATCAGGAGGGTGAGTTTATAATGTTAATGACTGGGAGGGTATTCTGACATGTCATCATGTTTCACCACTATTTGAAGCACTTACACCAAATAAAAACTTCCATCAATCTTAAATGTTTGAATGCGTTTACGTCGCTGCTTCTGCTTCCAAAAGCTTAGCATTGGTCTTTTTTCTCCCGAATCCACAAACGTGCCTTTCCCATGCATTCATTAGCTGTCCCCTATACATGTTGAATGTGGGAAGGAATACATGATGGTGAACTTGATGACCAGTCAAAATATATGTCCCGGTCAGGAACATACAACTCACTTCCTAATGAGAATGCATGTAGATGATTAACAATGTTAGTGTATCAGACACAATTGCACATACATGGCGGGTTCTCATTCTCTCTAACAGCTCTGATGATTCTAGTATTTGTGTTGGTATAGGTGCAGGTTGAGGCAGAAGCACAAACGCATGTGCAACAAATTCAATATTGAGCCTTTTGGACCGAACCCACATATGTTACTTCCCAGCATTCAACATGTTTTCCCTTTTTTCTAGGAGGTTCATTGACTAAGTGTATGGGGGCGCTACTCCCATAAACCCCTAAGATTTGAGTGTCAGCAGTTTAAGTACCCTTCTCGCAAACAGGATGAGGAGAAGGGGCAGGGTTAGAGGGAGGGGTAGATTGGTGATGGGGAGAAGTAAGAGGGGGAGGGTACATTCTTAGTGTGATGGTTGGCCATATGAAGAGAACCAAAAAATAGAGAAAGCAAATTAAAGAGAGAATTGGGTATTTTGTGAAACAAAAGACTTAGAGAAGGATATTACATGTAGTATGAAAGGTAGAGAAAAAGTTAATATTTGAATTTTTTTCATTTCCCACTAATAGTGTTTTGTCGCCAAGGGCTGTTTCGAAATACCAATGTCTAATTTTATGATATATGTTGACCACTTCTTTAATTTAATTTTCATCTGAGAATCTTGAATTTAAATTCTTCCTTTCTAATGAAAACTTATATTATCTTTTGAAATGTTAAGCGTATGACAATCGTCCATTTAAAAAATTATGTTTACCATGACTAAACAACAATATTTTAGTTATTTACTTAATAATATTTCCAACTCACATATTTCTCACATGCGGCCTGATTCGTTTTGGAGATAGAAAGATTTTAACATAATTATAGTGTTCTCCATCTCCTATACCATGTTGAAAAATTTGGATGTTTCGAGTCTTCTCCCCTTTTTAGTAAGGCAAAGGGTTAGGAATAAATTATTCATAACATTAAGCTAAACTCATGATAAAAATACGGAAATTCGCATTGGTGAGAAGTGGGTAGGTAGAAAATTTATGAAGGGTTTCCAAAATAAAGACAAAAACTTGAGTTTAAATATCAAGTAAAAGAAACAAACAACAAAGTTAATCATGTATATATGGCTTCAGACATGTGATCACAATTAACCTTGAAACTTGAGAGGGAACTTCAGAGGGCATGGAAAAGATAGCCCTGCTAGGACTGAGCTCGGATTGAAAGAGTGGGTAACATATAACACATTTTTAAGTGATTCACAAACATACAGGAATCAGTACAATCGAAGAAGAACATAATATATTATATAATATTATTTGTTACTTTCTATGACCACACCCCTTGAGCAACCAACACATATATAAAAAGAAAAAAAAGTATCAATAGTGTGACTCAATTGGTATTCAAAGTGAGAAAGCAACTCATGAGGTATTCAAAACAAGTAAGAGGAATCTTGGAAAAACCTACTACATGATAATTGAATTCATAAACTAAGATCTCAAATAAGTTAAACAGAAAATGATCCCCATTTTCGTTGATTCTTAAGTGTTGCTGCTGCAGAGACCAACTGTAATCTTTCATCATCATATCGAAAGAGCATCACTTGAAGGTGGGTTGATCTTTAAGGGAAGGAAATTAGCGACATTGGTTTCTTAATTTTGTGATATCAAAGAATTTTTTTGAGTGGGGGGGGGGCGGGGCGGGGGGGGGGGTGGGGGTGGTGGGGGGGGGGGGGGGCGGGGGGGGTTGATGCTGGAAGAGGCAACTCTAGTTCGACCGGATTGAACATAATAGATTTCTTCACATGTATCGAAACTTGAGGTGGAATCTTCAGTGTGTTTAGGGATTTTACTATGTCTTAAAAAGAAAGAGTAATATATTTTAATTTAGTGAGGAATGGTGCCTTTTAACCCACTAAATTTTTTTTTGGGGACCAGTTACTCATTACTGTAGAGACCAGATTTAATCTCTTCGTTGTAACAAAAAATAAAGAGACGAGAAGGAAAACTTGTCCCTATAGGGATACTTTTGAGGAACACATTTTCAACTCCTCCCTAAATGTTGGTCTCTAAAAATGTTTTTTCATGTAGTGTGCCCCCCTCCCCATTCTCCCTCTCCGTTTTCCCCTGCCCCTTTCCCTTATCGTGCTACGAAGAGGCTACAACAAACACCATGATAAGTAACACTGAGATCTTACTTACGGGTTTATGGGAGTAATGCCCCTCCACTCAGGCATGCTCCCCTAGAAAAGAGGCAAAATGTCGAATATTTTGAGGTACATTTTAGGTTCGATCCCGAAAACGCCCAATGTTGAACTTGATAAAAGAATGCATTTTGCGCTTTGGCCCACGCAGTATGCACACCAGAATAACCAGAGTTGTCAAGAGCATGAGAACCTTTATATCTGTGAAATTGTGTTTTAATACGCTTACATCATTGATCAGTCACATGCAGTCCCATCAGGAAGGTGAAGTTTTACTTGTTCAGACTGGGACGGTGGAAAATTCCTGACAGTCATCATGTTTACCACTATTTGACTCTGAAGCACTCTTTACAACCTAATACAAACTTCAAGCACTCTCATGTTGATGCGTTCGTCGCTGCATCTGCTCCAAAAGCTTCAACATTGGGTCTTATTTCCCGAACCACAAATGTTCCTTCGCATGCATTCATCAAGTTCCCCTATACATGCTGAATGTGGGGAAGGAATACATGTGGTTAGAGAAAAAAGGCCTAATGTTGAAGCTTTTGGAGCAGCAACAGCAGCGGATGCATCATCATTGAGATTATTGGAGTTTTCATCAAGTGTAACTGGTTCAAATAATGGTGAACGTGATGACCAGTGGAAATCTATGTCCCAGTCGGGAACATACAACTCACTACCTAATGAGAATGCATGTGGATGATTAACAATGTTATTGTATCAAACACAATTGAACATACATGGCGGATTCTCATTCTCTCTAACAGCTCTGATGATTCTAGTATTGGGGTTTGTAGTGCCGGTTGAGGCACAAGCGCAAACGCATGTGCCACACATTCAATATTGATCCTTTTGGACCGAACCCACATATGTTACTTCCCAACATTCAACATGTTTTCCCTTTTTTCTAGGAGGTTCATTGACTAAGTGTATGGGGGCTATACTCCCATAAACCCCTAAGATCTCAGTGTCAGTAGTTTATGTAGCATTTTCGCAAACACGATGAGGAGAAGGGGCAGGGGAAGAGGAGGTGAATTGGATGGGGAAAACAAGTAAGAGGGGGAGGGTACATTGTTAGCATGATGGTTGTCCCAAATGAAAGAAACAAAAAAAATAGGAAAGAAAATTGAAAAGAGAGAAATGGGGATTTTGTGAAATAAAGACTTATAGAAGGATATTAACACCACAGTGTGAAGGTAGAGAAAAAAGTTAAATTTGAATTTTTTTCATTTCCCACCATAATGTTTGTTGCAAAGGGTTTTATAATTTAAAAACGCAATTACCATTCCTAGTTTTTATTATTTATGTTGACCACTTTTTAATTTGTTTTCTCATGATTCGTTGAATTTAAATTCTTACTTCCTAATTAAAAATTTGTGTTTAATCTTTTTGAAAATTTGAAGCGTATGACAATGTCATTTAAATTATGTTGCTGACTAAACCACACAGATTTTTAAGTTTATTTAGTTAATAATATTTTTCACTCACATATTTTCTCACATGCGGCCTGATTCCGTTTTGGAGATAGAAGTTTTAACATATTATATGGTTCTCCATCTCCTATAACCATGTGAAACGTTTTGGCTTTTTCGAGTCTTCTCCCCTTCTAGACGGCAAAGGGTAGGATTAATTATTCATAACACTAAGCTATCATGATAAAAATACTGAAATTCGCATTGGTTGAGAAGTGGGTAGCATAACCTTTTATTTAAGGTGTCCAAAAATAAAGCCAAACATAGAAAAAAATGTGATTGCCAATAGTAAATGCTCCAGAATTAGAATTTTCACATCTTTTAGAGACATTCAATCGAATATAATCAAAGACAAGAACTTGAGTGTAAATATCACGTAAAAGAAACAAACAACAACGTTTAATCATGTATATATGCGGCAGACATGTGTCACAATCACCTTGAAACTTGAGAGGAACTTTTGAGAGGGCATGAAAGATAACCCTTCTAGGCTAGGACTGAGCTCGGATTGAAAGGTGGGTACATATAAACACAATTTTTTAATGTGGATACAAATACAGGAATCAGTACAATCAAAAGAAGACCATAATATATATTAGTATAAGATGATTTGTTACTTTCTATAACCACACCCCTTCAGCAACCAACACATATATAAAAAGGAAAAAAATTACTAATAGTATGACTCAATTGAGTATTCTAAGTTTGAAAAGAACTCAATTAGGTATTCAAAACGAGATAAGAGGACGCTGGGAAACACTACGAATTGAATATTAAATTTCTAAATCCTAAGTAAGATCATCAAATAAGTTGAAACAGACAAATGAACCCCCATTTCGTTGATTATTACGGTTGTTGCCGAGACCAACTTTAAATCTTCTTCGTCATAAATCGAAAGAAAAAAGAGTGAAGGATCAAAAGCCAAGGAGGAAGAAATCCAAAAGGAAAACGAGTTACAACAAAGCAAATGGGAGGAATGGTTAACGACAGCATCCACTTGAAGGTGGGTTAATCATGAAGTGAAGAAAATTAGCTTCCTTGGTTTCTTAATTTTTGGGGGGGGGGGGGGTGGCTTATCAAACAGAATTTTTAGTTGGTGATGCTGGGAGAGGTCAACTTTAGTCGTCGAATATGAACAAGAAGAGGTTATTCAATTTAGGGAAAATGAAGGTGAGCATATTAGGGTTTAAGGATTTTTTAATATGTCCCAAAACAATGAGTATATATTTTATTTAGGTATAATGGTTCCTTTTAAACCCCTTAATTTTTATTTGTCGGACGTTTATGCATTACTGTAGAGACGCCAATAGTTAATCCTCATCGTTTGTAAAAAAAAAAAAGGAACGAGCAAGGAAAATTGGGTCCCTAGAGGGATACTTTTGAGGAACACATTTTTCAACTCCTACTCCCTAATGTTGGTCTTCTAAAACTAAAAATGCTTTTTTTTCCATGTAGTGGGGGGGGGGGGCCCCCCCTCCCCATTCTCCCTCTTCCGTTCTTCCCCTGCCCCTTTCCCTTATCGTGCTCACGAGAAGGCTACACCAATTGATGACACTGAGATCTTAGGGTTTATGGGAGTAATTCCCCCATCCACTTAGTCAATGGTCCCCCTAGAAAGAAGGCAAACATTTCGAATATTGGGAGGGAACATTTGAGGTTCGGTCCAAAAGGCCAAATGTTGAACTTGATACACATGCATTTTGCGCTTGTGCCAGCACTAGCACCAGAATAACCAGAGTTGTCAAAGAGCATGAGAACCTGTTATGTATGTGAAATTGTGTTTGATACGCTGACATCATTGAGCAATTCACATGCAGTCTCATCAGGAGGTGAGTTATATTTTCATAGACTGGGACGTTGATTCTGACATTCAGCAATGTTCAACACTATTGAGCACTTTACACCAATAAAACTTCATCAATCTTATGTATATGCGTTCGTCGCTGCTGCTACTCCAAAAGCTTCAACATTGGGTCTTTTTTCCCGAACCACAAACGTTCCTTCCCATGCTTTCATCAGCTTCCCCTATACATGCTGAATGTGGGGAAGGAATACATGTGGTTAGGGAAAAAAGGCCTAATGTTGAAGCTTTTGGAGCAGCAACAGCAGCGGATGCATCATCATTGAGATTGTTGGAGTTTTCATCAAGTGTAACTGGTTCAAGTGATGGTGAACGTGATGACCAGTCAAAATCTAACAGCTTTGATGATTCTAGTATTGTTGTTAGTATAGGTGCAGGTTGAGGCACAAGTTCAAACGCATGTGCAACACATTCAATATTGATCCTTTTGGACCGAACCCACATATGTTACTCCCCGGCATTCAACATGTTTTCCTTTATTTCTAGGAGGATCATTGCTAATTGTATGGTGCGCCCGCTACACCATAAAACCCCTAGATCTCAGTCTCAGTAGTTTGTGTAGCCTTCTCGCAAACACGATGAGGAGAAGGAACAGGGGAAGAGGGAGAGGGAGATTGGTAATGGGGAGATGTAAGAGGGGGAGGGTACATTTTTAGCATGATGGTTGGCCATATGAAGAGAACAAAAAAATAGAGAAAGCAAATTAAAGAGAGAAATGGGGATTTGGTGAAATAAAAGAGTTATAGAAGGATATTACATATAGTGTGAAAAGGTCGAGAAAAATGTTAACCATTTGAATTTTTTTCATTTCCTCCAACCCAATAGTGTTGGTTCTCAAGTGTTTTTTTTAATTTACGAAATTGCCATGGTCTAGTTTTTGTATCTAATGTTGACCACTTCTTATAATTTTTTAGTTTCTCATGAAGATTGTTGAATTTAAATTCATACTTCCTAATTAAAACTTTCTGTTATCTTTTGAAAATGTTGAAGCGTATGAAAATGTCATTTAAAATTATGTTTGACTGATTAAACAACACATATTTTAGTTATTTACTTAATAATGTTTTCAACTCACGTATTTCTCACATGTGGCTTGATTTGTTTTTGAGATACAAAGATTTTAACATAATTATAATGTTCTCCATCTCTAATACCATGTTGAAAAGTTTGGGTGTTTCGAGTCTTCTCCCCCTTCTAGGAAGGCCCAGGGTTTGGAAATGAACTTTCATAACCTTAAGCAACTCATTAAAAAATATTGAAATAGGCACATTATGATTGGGTGCGAAGTGGAAGGCAAAAATTCATGAAGGGTTGTCCAATAAAACTCCACAAAAAAAAAAATGTGGCCATTGGGAACTGCACCTTAATGGCCAACACCGTGTGACCACACTATTGTCACTAAGCCTACCACTTTATATAAACATCGTATTTCATTTTTCATTTAATTAATCGTTTTATAGCAGACCACACTAAAGAAAATATACAAACAACTATGCAAACTAAGTACCACTTCATATACAACAAAGTATTTTATTTTTTCATTTAAGTACTGTTTACAGCACAACCACATTAAACAAAATATACAAAACATAGATGGAGTGATTTGAACATGGGTAATTATGTACATTGACCCACTTTTCCACTGAGTAATGGCTCATTGTTATGTATTTAAGGGTTTTAAAAATACTTAATATCAATATCAAGTAATACTTGACCCGACAACAGTACTAAGAAGGGATAATTTACTACAGAAAAACAATCTCAAGAAAGTTATTCTATAAAATATCAATGGGAATCATGAAAATGATACTTAGGGTGTAAAAACATCATGGGAGATCTAGAACATTGCGAAGCAGCAAAGATAAATTAATGGAACCAAACAACTTCAACAAATTCGTATTTCCCTACTAGGTGGAAATTCAGCTAGTGATGGTCCTTGTTACTAGTGGCTTATAGTAAGTGTCGCAATGTAACAAGAATACAAAAAGTTTGAACAATACAAGCTATAAAGAAGAGTATCAACATTAATACAAAGCACAAATCACAGTTTTTGAGAATCAAAACAAGAATATACATACTACATAAAACAATCCTATAGACAAACATTTTACATTAATCATATGTGTGAAGTCTCAAAATATTTTATACACCTCAAATTTTTCAAATACCAGGCCTTAAATCGAAGGGACTAATAGTTACCTGCTCTAACCGGTATGATCATACAAAAGGGCAATCGCCAACTCGAGCACTATACATCAAATCAATACTCCATGTCAATAAAGAGGAAGAATCCGAGCAGCACATTTGGCTCCACAACTAGCAACGATATTTGCTCCAAAAATCAGAATATTCTAAACCAAGATAAAGAAACATAATAGATTAGGAAGATAAGGAGGAGAAGTACCAACTGAAGCTGTTGAATATGCGTAGAGGTACACCACCATGGTTGAATGCTGATAAACTAAAGGAGACAAAGGAAAATCATGAAGGCGGCGCAGAAAGAATATGAATGAGGAGGATTCGGAAACAAATAGGGAAAATGTTAAAACTAGGGTAAGAAATACAAAAGATATTGATATATTTGGGCTAACTTTCTTTTTTTAAGTTGGACCAGAAATACAAGTATTTCTTATATTTATCATTGAATAAACGAGCTTCGAGCTCAAATTTGATTTTAAAAACGTAAATTTGAACGACATAAATATAGTAATTTATTGTGCAGGTGGTTTTCAATCATAGCTCCGGCCTGTTGAGGAGATCAATTTAAACAATTAAAAATTATATAGTACTATTTAAAAAGAGGTTAACACAATAATTATCGACTATTGGAGATTGCAAATGTTAGAATTTATTTTGTGCACTTCACATATTAATTATATATGTAGATATGTTAGTAATGAAAAGGTTCGTGTATGAGCTAAATAAAGTATTAAAGTTTGGAGCCTAAAAAAGAATTTTATATTCATAGTTTATTTTTGCAACACTTGATATTGGAAATAACTAAAATTAGAAATAACTAAATTAGCAAATAAACAAAATCTAAAAATATTGCAAGTCATACTAAGTTGTGAGTTTTTGAGTAAGTGTAAATTTCAAATGATCATAACTTTCAGTACATGATGATTCAGGTGAACCATAAGATATCAAATGAAAGTCTGGGGAATCCTCTTTTCAACGTCCATCGAGTTTGATACATTTCGAGCTCGTATGAACAAAAGATATGCCCATTTGTAGAGTTAGTTTGTTCCCGTCCGCCCGTCCCCCCGCCCTTCTGCGGCGTCTTTAATTTTTTGCTTCCCCTCCATCATTTCACCCGCACGTTTCGTCATATTCGGTCCCCATATCCATTTGGCTTCAGTTTTCCTTCTCTAAAATACGCTTTGATGTTCGAAGAAAGTTCGATACGCGCCCACGGCGGGAACGGAAGGGAAGTTGGGAGGGGGGACCGGGCGGGGAGGAGAGGGAAAGGCAGAGAGAGCCGAAGGGTGGCCGGACGGCGGGAGCGGACCAAAGGAGCGGGAACGGGAGCGGCGCGAAATCGAGGGAAGGCCGAGGGGAGGAGGGCGGCCGCGGGCCCGGCGGAGAGGAGGGGGGGGGGGATCAGGAAAGACGGGAAGCGGGACGATAACAGAGGAAGAGGGGAGACTCATGCGGGGGTGGGACGAGTGGCGAACGCTCGCGAGAGGGCGCATAAACATGGAAACGACGCAAGGGTCGACGAGGAACAAGGGTACACAGGAGGAGAGGGAAGGGACTGACGAAAATTAGTGGCGTGAGATCGGGGAAGGGGAGCGGAATCTAGCTGGCGGAGAGCTGAAGGATAGAGGGAGAAAAGGGTAGCGGAGGGGGGAAGAAGCGAGGGCAAAAGGAGAGAGAGGGGGGGAAACTGAAGGAGAGGAGGGAGGAAAGAATGGAGAGAGCTGTGGAAAGATGGGGAGCGCGGAGGGGGGAAGCGAGAGCTCGGAAAGGAGGGCGAAGAGAGGGGGAGGAAACATGGCAGACGGCAAAAGAGGGGGAAGGAGAATCTGGAGAGGGGACGGAAGAGAGGAGGAGAAAAGTGGAAAGAGGGGAGGGAGCGGGAAGGGGGGGAGGAGAGAGAGGCGAGAGAGGGGGGAAGGGAAGAGGGAGAAGGGACGGGACAGGGAGGGAGAAGGGGGGGAGAGGGAAAGGTCAAGGTTGTACATCAAGATTTTCTTTATTATGGATCGAGGGTTGTTTCCCAAGGTTTTTTTTTGATCGCTAACAGGTATGTGAGTTTATAGGATGTTCGTTGGACCAACAAACAATCATGGTTGATTTAATGCAATCATTTTGGAGTTTGAAGGATTTACAGTTCGTTGATGAGTTTCTAGAAAAATTTCATGTGTAATCTTGATTTGTTGGGTTTGATGGAATTCTTGAGTGAGTATTCATAATTGAAGGTGTTTTGAGTAGATTATCGTTACATATGTGGGTTAATTGATCTACGGGAGTGTGGAAGAAACCATTTGATTCTAAGGCTAGATTAGGGAGAGGAAAAACAGAGAAGAAAGAAATTCGTCGGGGAGGTTTATAGGAAGGGCTTAGAGCGCCACCTTTGACATAGGGTCGCATTGTCCAAACCATTTCTCTGATGTTTAGACCGGTCTGAGTTCTTTCAAAGGATCATTTACTCTACTTGATTCATAAACTAATCGTACATTACGTCGACAATCTAGAAAAATCATCATTACATGAATATCATCTGAATTCATTCATCAAATTAAAGGTAGAGTCAGGAAGTCAAGTATTGAGAGTTTTCTTTCTAAGTGTTTTGAGAGGGTTCTTTGCAAAAACATTAAGCCGAAAAAGTTAGTTTTATTTCGTACTTCAAGGAAAATTCAGCAATGCCTAAGGCTCATTTTATTTCGTACCTTAATGTGAGAAAGTTTGTTTTCAAGGGGTGCATCTATCACTTAGTTAGAGTTAATGATTCTTCTATTGAGACACCATATATTCAGTAAGTTCCAGTTCAAGTATTAATTAGAAATGATGGAGTATTAGATAAATTATAGTGTAGAATAATTTAAATTGATAAATAATAACTTTACAAAACAATCTTAATAAATTTAATGTCTTATATTTCCTTCATTGAAATATATGTGTATAGTAAGTATCCTCTGCTGTTTCACCTTGTATAAATAAATATTAGAATCGTAATATATTATTATTAAAAATAAAATTGTTTTTTCCTTTTTTTTTTTTTTGTCCAAAAATTATGCGAATTACTTCAATGGGAATCATTAGGTAATATAGTTGAAATAAATAACTATGTACGTCCAAAAAATTAATATTTATGTTCTTATTAAAAAAATTGTTACATGAAATAAAAAAGGGAAAAGGGTCAAAATGCCCCTCAATTTTTTTATTGTTTGATGTTTGCTCTTGACGTTAAATGAAACTAAAATTACATCTACCATTACTAAATTTCAATATATACCCCTCATTGCTCAATTAACCAATGTTTATTTAAAATTACTCAATTTTTTTTAATTCCTCCCACCAGAACCCGACCCCAATATATAAAGTATTTTTTTGTTCTATCTTGTTCATACTTCTAATCTTGGAACTGGCCTCCTTTAAAAAAAAACACGGTAAAACAATTGATTCGAAAATGCCTTATAAAGAATGGCAAAATCCACGAACGGTACCAAAGAGCGACTGCCTCCATTCACCTCACTTTTTTCCCCATCTTAAGATTTATTGTTTATGTGGTTTTTGGCTCCAACTTCTTGTGAAGAAACGACAAATCAATCCGGGGAGGTTCTGCCAAATCAGCAAAACACCACAACCTCTCTAACCAATGCCAAAATCAGGAGCAAAACCCATTTCTCGAACCAATAACACCACCAACATAGCGTCACAACGCGCTTCATCCCATTTCAGTGACCCTCTAATTTGCTTCCATCTTAACATTTGTTATGGAGTTATTTCCTTGTACCATGTTCATTCTTTTCTAGGTGTTTAAGAGTATTGGTTAGAGAGTGCAAACCTATAATTTTTCATTTTTTTGACATAATTCTTGTTCAAAGTTTGTTCATTGATTGTATGCTATTAAAATTTGTTATGGATATTAATTTTGGTTTGCTATTATTGTTTTTGGCACGGTTCAGCTGGGTGGTTAGAATATTTCCGGGCATTATTTTGCTTTAATTTGCTAAAAAAAATTCCAAAACAGTAAAGTCAAGTCATTAATATGTTATGTATCCAAAAAATCAAAGAGACTAAGAGTTGTAAAGTATTGAACTCTATTAATGTCTGGCATTTTTCTATCAGCAAACTACATTGTTTTATAAAAAAAAATTAATTTTAAAGATGAAAGAGAAACCGTTATAAAAGGGTAAACAAAAATGGGTGATAATTAGGTGCGGCGGGTTCGGTGTTATATAAAATTTGATAATTTAAGTCAAATTGGCTAATTTGCGTCAATTTGGGCTTTCCGTAAACGAGGGGGATATATGGTGAAATAGGAATGGTTGGGGTACATCTAACTTCATTTTACGGGCAACGGCAAGTTCAAACATAAAACAAAAACTTGGGGATTTTTGACCCTATTCCCTTTTTTAAAAAATGAAAACATGATGATTTTAAAGAAGTAAAAAAAGTTAATAATGAAGTGAAACTAATAGGCATTAAAAAAAGGGGGGAAAACTTTACATGTATAACTTTTAAAAAAAAAACTTAATACTCTCCATAGATAATGCTGATAAATTACAATTTGTAGCTACATGGCATAGGGGGACACGCGAGCTAGAGTAGGAAAAGAAGAGGAGAGAGGCGAGAGAGGGGGAAAAGAGAAAAAAGAGTGGGAAGAAGGGAAGTGTATATGTATATTGGTTAGATAATTGTATATTATTAAATATGTATTTGTATATAGCAAGAGATATTGGTAGAGGGAGGAGAGAGGCGAGCGAGACAGGGTGAGAGATAGGAGAGAGCAAGCGAAGGAGAGGACAGAGAGGGGAGAGAGGTGGTGTTTGGTTGTTGTTGTATATGTATATAGTGGTATATTTATACAGATCCATTGTATTATAGGGCGAGCAAAGATTGGGAGGGAGGGAGAGGCGAGCAAGAGTGGGGAGGGCAGGCCGAGCGTGAGAGAGAGGTGAATTGGAGCTTATATAGGTAAAATAATTGATATTATACATACATATTTGATACTATGGAGAATTATACATATACAAACATGACGAATTATAAACAAAATTCGAATTCAGGCCAAGTAATTAAGATAATGTTAGTGGTCCATTATTAATTATTTCAAAACTATAGATATATGAGCAATTAATAGTATATAGTTGCGTTGTTCGTAATTTTCCATTGTTAGATTGGGAAAGTATTTGAGTGACTGATATTTGGGTCTGGAAATAGGAAGGAAATGGTCTTTGAAAATTAATTCAAGAATGTGGTATGTTTGACTTAAGAAAATAATCACATAAATTGCAGTTTCGATCAAGTTCAAGCAACTAGTTGAATTCGGCCAGAATTAAAAGAAGATGAATTAATATAATTAATTAACAAGCTTCTTAATCTTAACGAAGATAAAAGAATTAATTTAATTGTAAACTAATTAACTCAAAAATATAAAGTATAAATTAGCTAAACTAATTAACCAAATATTTAGGTAAAACTAAAATCTTTTTAGACGGTTTTTGAAATTATAAATACTGTAGTATTAGATATATCTATATCATAATATATATAAGATATATATATATTATATATATATATATATATATAATATATATATATATTATATTAAAGAGTCTAATTTTAAGGGAGTTTTTTTTAAAACTAGAAACAGAGGAATATTACATAATAAAAACAAGCGACAGTGAAGGAGTCAACTGAGTAGGATTTTACATCTTAAAAAGAAAAAACAAACGAACATCATCTATTCCTCAGACACCTTATTTGAAAGAAATTTTTCGATTGAAATATCTTTTTTATTGAAATATCTTTTATTGGTATCAGAGCATTAGATTCTAAAAGACCTTATATGGAAAAAAAATTATTATTTTAGAAGACATTTGCATCGCATAGAACATTATTTTAAATAGACAAATTTTTAAACTAATAAAAATTATATAAAAATCTTGTAGAACGTCACAAATACCTTTAAAAATTTAAGACTATCTTTAACTCATTACATAATAAAAACTCAGTAAAGAACTTAGAGAAGAAGGTTCCTCAGAACCAAAAATAAAACAGATTAACGAAGACTTACAGGCAAAATAGAATCGAGATAAAGACGTACGTAATCGACAGATTATATTAATTAAAAATATCCTTATTCTTATAATCTATAGGTAAAGTATATGAGAAGGACCACATAGAAATATAGGAATATAAGAAAATTAAAAAAGAACGTAAAGAATTAGATTTTAAAAGCGAAACCTACTTATTGAAGACCTTAAAAAATAAATAACTAAATATTGAGATTATATATTATTGAAGCTAATAGGTTAGAAATACAAAGTTTAAATTAAATAAACATAAAAACTAGAAATTATCCTATTAAAATAGACTCTATGAACAACGTTTGCCCTGGTTTTTTCAGTAAAGATTCTGAATAAAATAAGATATCAAACATATCAGAAGATAAGCATAGGCTAAAAAGAATATAAAGAAATCTATACAAGCTATAATATATATATGAAGAAAACGAATTTTTGTACCAAAAATAAGTATTACTAAAAAAAACTGTAGGAACATTGAAGAATAATAAATGGTTTTTTTTAAAATGGGAAATACATGGACTAGAAAGTGATTATAAGATAGTGTGAACAGAAGAATAAAGAATTAAAACATTTTTATGAAAGTATTTAAAGCAAACTACCTTAGGATAAAAATAGAAGTAGTAAAAAATAGATTCATCAAGACTGTAGACTACCGAGACTACGATTCAACAGAAAAGATTCCAAAGAGTAAAACCAGACAGTACCAATAGGGTAATTCGGGGAAACGGCAATCATTTAATACGAAGGATATTTCAATATAATAATTAATAGGACCTCATACATAATCGTAGCGAAAAATTAAAGAATCAAATAATAAAAATATAAAGATATTTAAGTGAAAAGAAGGAAATAACAAATAAGCAAAACTGCTTTTTAGCAAAATAGAAAATAAATCTAGAACTACTTAAAAAGAAACAAGGAAGCGACTTAAATAAAAAATTAAACGAATATTTAAGAAGTGAAAATCTAAAGGAGAAATGTAGTAATACATTAGTAATAAAGATACAAGAATAAAGACAGAAGTAGAATAATAAACGACACATAGTTCTTAATGATAGAATCAGAATTTATAAGAAGCAAAACAAATTAATATGAAAAAAGAATATGTCTCCCTCAGATTATAAAGATTTGACCATCGTCAAAATAAGACAAAATATTATCAAAAAATAATATCATAATATTTCAACGTTATTATCAATAAATAAAAGATAGATAAAAAACTATAAAGAAAAAGTTTTGAGAGTAAGAAATAGATACAACTGAATAGGGAGAAACTAAATTAGAAAAGCTAAATAAAATAGAAATTACTCCTCAAAAAGAAAAAATAATTAAAAACGAAACAGAAAAAAATGGACATTTTTCCAAACTAGATCAAGAGGAAGACAGCCAAGACCAAGCTTTCTAAAAACATGTAAGTAATAAAACTTTATATCAGAATAATAAATAGAAAGACAAAAGAAGAAAATAATCAACCAATTGGAGAAATAATAGACACAGATAAAAGATATATCACACTTTCAACAAAATCAATTAAAAAACTCTTAAATACGAAAACGTACTATATAATACAAACTCAAAATCTAAATTATATAAGACACTACAGAGAAGAAACACTTAGCATGTATAGAAAAATTCGTATCGTACAACTAATAAAACATAGAAGCTAAAAAGGAAATACAATTACGCTAAAACAAAAAGGCTCTAATGAATAAGGATATTATATAGTTATAGGAATTAAAGATAACTTAGCAAAAATTTAGGAACAAAGACCATTAATTTACTATATATGATAATAAGAGGTCAGACATAAAAAAAAGCCAAAATAATTATAGGATTAAACAGAAGTAGATATGAATAATAATGGAGGAGGACTTTTTCACATTAAGGTGCCAGGCTTTATATGATTTAAAAGAATTGGAAACAAAATAAGAAGTAGGAATACAAACTAAAGATATGAGGAAGGATACTGAGTAGTGGAAAAGAATTTATTAATATGTGGAGGATTCTAGGGAAAAATGACAGGATAATAGTATACTAGATTTAAACTACAATAAAATGATTGTAGTGAGAATAGAAAGTAATGGGAAAAACAGGGATATAAAATATAAAACCAATAACACTAGACCCTGGACGAATATGACAGGATTAGAACTGGAAGCTAGGAGACTTTAAAGAAAAGAAGCATATTACAACCAGATGCTCCAATATATACAAATTCTAAAGGAGAACTTCAATTTAGATTAAAGATTATAATTATGAAGCTCAAAAAGACTTTGAAGAAGAAAGTACGATAGAGACAATGCCTTTAGAAGGAATGAATATGGAAAACCTTAGAAGAGATATGCAGTAGTAGATATAGCTATAGAAAAAGCAAAAAGAAATATGCAAAAGAAAATAAAAAATAGACATTTTTACTTGTAAAGGATTTATGTATATTAAAAAACCTAAATTTTATGAACCAAACCAATATCTCATTTAAATATGTAACAAAGAAATTGGATAATAAAGGATGATGAGAAAAAAAATTACAAGATTAAATTTAGACAAAAAGCAATTATATTAATGACAACAAATACAAGGGGACAATGCTAGTGAAATATCTGAGGTGTGAGGCATCTATACTTAGTCAAAAAAGAATTAATGGAAACAGCTAGTTCTAGTAGTCCATTGCAAGAACAACATGAACAAGGACCATACTGCAGACAACGCACAGGGAAAATCCACGAGAAGGTATATAGACAAGGAGATACTCCAACAATAGAACGAAAAACCTAGGGGGAAAAAAAAATGCCTATAGAAAGAACAATAGTACTCCAAGAAGGAGAAGAACGGAAAGTAAGGAAAAATTTTCATTATAGCAGCACATGATCCACAAAATGGAACTCAGTAGTATAGGACTATGGAGGGGTAATAGTGTAGAAGGATTTCATAAAAATTATACAGAAACAGATGAGAAAGAAAACCATGTATAAATATTAGAAACTTTCTCTAGGAGAATCAACTAAAGTTTTATGGGAAGCCTTAGTTAAATAGAGTCCAATCCAGAATTCCAATACTTAGTATCGTTAGGACCTAAACCCATATAACTTTACAAATAAAAATACCTACCTTAATAACAGGGAGAAGGATCAAACTAGTGGATTTAAATTAGCTTTACAAAGAAAGCAGTAATAAAATTAGGAACAATTAAAGTATAAGTAATGGTATTATATAAAGAAAGTCTTAAATGACTATTTCTTATATTGTACAATTAGTGGGAAATGCCTTGGGACCAAACTTAGGTAAAAAAATTAGTTCATTAAATTACCAGGAGCTTTAGGTAGAGACTAGAAGAAAGAGGACTAAAAGAGATGGAGTAGCCCAAAATCCTCAAGCAAATGGGCAATAAGGAATAGATACCAACATATATGGAAAATACTACAAGAACAAAAGTGTCTTAAATCTACAGATACAAAAACAACTAAAACAGAATGAATGACTTCTGTTAAATAAAGAATAATATATACAATCAAGTTATGACAAAGAAACAATATAAAAGGAACGTACAAAAAATACATTCCACAAAAATAATAAGAGAATAATAAAAAAGGATATTTTCTAGAATAATCTTTCAGCAAGGAGGGAAACATATCGAATGAGAGATATACATGTTAGAAAGTATAGACACAGATAGGAAATTATAAAATAAACTAGAATGTTGAACATGTGGAAGATAGCACATTAGCAAATACTTGCGCCTAAAAGATATAATGCCTTAAACACCAGAATGCGCAAAACTAGTTAGAAAGAATTAAGGAGGATTATTTTTAAATGTAGATGAATATATGTCAGTGCACAATGGAAGGTATTTACTCTATAGTAAGTATTGATATAGAGAAAAGGAAAAGAAGAAGAGTCTCTAATTCAGAAGGAGAAAAGAGAAGGAATTAATTAAATGAAATAGGAATTAGAAGACTTCAATATAGATAATCTAAAATAATTTTAGAATATAATAGAAAGTGAACATGATTTTGAAAAAGGATTTACAGGATTAGAAGTAACCATGTAGTTGGTGTAAATGGTACCCAAGCAAACATAACAAGAGCTAAATGTAAATAAAACTGTTTCTATAGAAGGATGTAAAATGGTTAGAAAACACAATAGGAATAATAACTCAGAAAAGAAAAGAAATATACACAAAGGAACCTCTAGTAAAATTAAAATATTAGGGTTAGAAGCAAGTAAAGATTAGAAGAAGAATAGTAAGGTTAGAAAAAGGAAAATGTTACAAACAAGAACAATCAACAGATAATCCAAGAATTAATGAATGAAGAATCTAACCACCCTAATATGTAATGAAGACAAAACATATTAAATACTGTTAAAATATAGACAAAACTCCAACATTGGGAAAGTTGTATGAAATTAGAGACCTTAGCATATAGATTCAGGATGTTACCAAAAGTATTTTAAATAAAAAGAATTGTCCCCAGAGCTAATAAAGACTCTAGAAAAACACTTGCAGCTATTTGCACATGGATGGAAAACATAATATATATAGATACTACATAGATAAAGCACAAATAAGTTTCTTACATACTTGTCAAAATTTCACAACCCATGTATAAAAAATGGAGAAACTAGGGTAAAGAGATTTAGACATAAGAGTAGATTTTGTGCTAGACTAGAATTTAGGGGTAATAATAAAAGAGGAATTAATAACCAAAGATGATACTTTTTATGAAACGACAACTACACTTCAGTTTTGAATAACAAAATTGATACTAAAATAAGACAAAAAGAAAAATGTTGTGAAAATTGTGAAATTAATTATAGAAGTAACTAAAAAAATTGTAATATTACATACGAAAATATACTAGAAAATAGAAGAAGAAGGCGAAATAATTAATTAAAAAATTATGTTTAATAGAAATGGAAACAAAACTATATAACTTAGACAGGAATAAGAGAATAGGGGCAAAATAAAAAATCAAACAAGACGTAGAGATCTGAGATAATATAGTAAAAATCTTAGATGAAATAGAAATAATAGGGAAAAAAAACTTAAAATAATTGGGGGAAAATTAATCATGACAGTATGTAAAAAACTAGCTATAAAAACCAAGAGTATTAATAAAGACAGGCCTCTATAGAAGCTACAAATCAAGATTGAGAAGATTTTAAAATACAAATAAAGAGTTATTAGATATTAGAGTAAGTAATAAGGAAGATTACTCAAACATAATCACAGCATTTTTGGTACGAAAATCATAATGACAATAATAGAGGAAAAGCCTAGTATAGAATTTTATAAAATAAACTTATAAAAGAATTAAATGACAATACTAGAACAGATGGATATAAACTACCAGAAAAGACAGGGAATTGATAAATAAGAATACAAGGGACAAACAATTTTAGTAAACATTTGATTGTAACTCAGGATAGTGGCAAAATAATATGCTCAGACAGTATAGAATAGAAATGGCTGCTTTAAATGTTCCTGAAGGACAACACATTCGACATGGTTAGTAAAATGCATTTGGGTTTAAAGATCAGCAACCTCCAATTTTCCAAAGACAAAAGGATAAAATATTTGGAGGAAATACAAGTTTGTTTTTTAGTAGTATGTAGATGATATGTTTAGTATTTAGTGCAAATATTAAAAGAACTTTAGGACATTAACAAACACGTTTTCAGATTATTGTTAATAAAAGGAATAATAATTAGTAAAAAGAAAATGGGAATTATGGTAACAATTATATAAATTTTTAGTAATAATTCTAGGAGAAGGAAAGGTTAAATTTACAACCCATAGAGCTAAAAAAACATAGATATTGCAAGATTTAAATTAGATTATTTAAAAGACTTACAAAAATTTCTAGTATAGTTAATTTGCAGACTTTTATAAAGGATTTTTAGGAAAAAATAGCAGGACCTCTATTCTAAGACAGGAAAATAAAGGGACAAAGAAATTTAATATAGCAGACATTAACATAGTACAAAAAAAATAAAAGAAAAAATAAAAAAAAAATTCCATGATTAAAGATGCCACAGAAACAGATATTTATAATGAGAACAGGATGGAAGTTTTGAAGGATGGGGTGCAGTACTAAAATCTCTAAACCACATAAATTAGCATTTAAAAACGAAGAAAAAGATATGCGCCTATCAAGTGGAAAATTAAAGAAAAAGGTATTAAGGCTTAGAAAGATGTTGAAATTATAGGCCGTAATATATGGTTTAACTAGTTTTAGAATTTACATTTTAAAAAACCAGAGGAAATATTGTAAGAACGACTGTGAAGCAATAGTTAAAAGTTTCATCAAAAAAATTAATGATAAAAACTAGTATAGAAGAAGATAGGTTAAATTTTTTAGATACATATCCATTTACATTCTATAATCTTGAACCTATTAAAGAATGATACTAATTATAGCAGAATCAATTAAGTAGAGTCCTAACTAAGTTTTTAAATGTTACAGCATTGAGACCTTCAAAAAATATCAGACACAGGTAGGAAGGTAAAAGGGTCAACCTTCGACATCAGGTTTGGCCGACTCTTATAAGCAGACAGTATATTTAGCTATTTACATTTTAAATCAGTAGATAAAGTTGACGGATATAGAATAGAAAAGTGCATTTGGAGTACAAACCTTAATTGCATATGGACCGTCAAAACTTAAACTTTTTTTAGGACATTTTAAACTTAACTGTTTTCAATTAGACAAACAACAGACAGGTCTTTATAGATAAATGATGGATAGCACCTAATAAAAAAAGGACAATAATATATAATTGCTGTTCTAAATGCTTTAGGCATACTATTTACTAATAAAAATAACAGACAATAAATTAAATATTATGTAGTATTCATGGTAAGACAAACGGTGTTTTCCCCAAATTGGATAGAAGTTTTAGAACTCAATCAAAGATCTTTATAAACCACTTCTTTTAAAGGTTTTAACGATTTACGAAGGGTTAGGACTATGCTAGAGAATTTTAGGACCACAAATTATATATTCCTCAAAGGCTCTCAGACAAAACCCCCGAAAAGAAAAAAATCCCGCAGTTAGTATTAGTATAAGTTTTATATAGATCCTAAAAAAGAACACCGAGTAAAATTATATTTTGTGACAGTGGCTCATCCATGCGAAAAGCATCAAAAAAGCTGGGTGGAATGTTGAAAAAGATGGCACTTAAATGGAAGGGAAAAGAAAATGTCAAGCTCAGGGAAAGAACTCAGCAATTGGAAAAAGCACAAGGTAAAGATTAACCCATAATCAGAAATATACTCCGGGTTTTCTACAATCCCAAACAAAAAGGATGAGGATGGGTGTGCATCTCCCCACTGAATGCTAAGAAAATCCACTGTCATCGGATTAATGATGTACAGCTACCCGTCCCGGCGTCCACCACGGTAGCCGGAAGAACCTCTCAAATCCGTTATGGCTGTCACTTTGCCAAAAAGTGAAAGAAAGAGAAAGTTCATCTTCAAGACGAAAATTACCACTTTCCTTTAAACCAGACAATAGACGAAAAAGTTAAAAAAAGCCCAAAAAAAAATTAAAGAGTTAGAATTCCGAATAACCCAGACTGTGAAAGAAAAAAACTATAAACAAAAACACGAAAAAGACAAACCTATAACCCAGCCCAATAAAACAACGCCCTAAGACAAATTTCTACTCGAGACCAAATAAATTCAGACCATTTTGAAGAATCAATGCAAGTGGCCCAAGCCCCAAATGATGAGGGACTCAGAGCAAGTTGCGACTCTATTTGGCATGGCCATCATTTAGACCAGTAAAAAAAAAAAAAAGGTTTATAATAAAATGAATAAAAAAAATAAAAAATGTTATTTCAGTAAAAGAGGGATGCCTCTTTCAGCAAATTTGGGAGTCCCACTTTACTCACTAACCACAAATTGTGGAAACAAACTGTTGGACGCGTCGTATAATAAGAAATAGAGATAAGATGATAAGGATTGTCAGAACCGATTCTAGGAGCAATAATGCAAAAAGAAGGGACAATGACTTCACGTGACGAGGGGCCCAGATGGTCCGGCTGAAGTGATTAAGATTCCTTTTCTATTGAAAATCCGGAGTTTGAAGTCCGAAGGCATCGATAAAAAGAAGATTTCTGAAGACAAAGAAGAAGAAGAGAAAAAACTAAAAAGAGAATCACACAAACAAAGCCTTTAAAAAAAACTTTCCAAAAATATTCACTTTTTTCCATAAGGACGATCTTTAAGCACATTGAAAAAGATTTTAAGTTTTTGCGTTCTTTAAGTGTTTTTAAAGGTTTGTTTGAAGTAGCTGGAAGCTTTTCGGGTTTCCCGAAGGGAAACTTCACTCTGTTTTGAATTATATAAGTTTTTAATATCTAGTTTTCTGTTAAACTTGTCCCATTATGTAAATTATGGGTTTTATATTATAAAATTAGTGTTATTATTATGCTAAAATTCATGTAAATAATTCATATTTTATGAATCTATTGATCTAGTATCCTATGGTTAGTCTCTTAGCCTCTTATGAAAGATCGATGGGGATTAACCTGTAAATTCCCTAGACTATGTCAGGTTAAATGGTCAGGAGAAAACTATGGAATAAAACCAATTCAGGGTGCAGGGTTAAAAGAAGATTCATTTATAGAACAAAAGGCCTAAGAGAAAAAGAGATTGAAGATATTCATAGATTTCATAAAACAAAAAAAAAAAAAAAAAAAGTCAAATTTTAAGGGAATTTTAAACTAGAAATGAGTGGAATAGACATAATAACACAAGAAGAGTGAAGTGAGTATGAGATAGGATTTTACATCTTAAAAAGAAAAAAGAAAAAACCAAAAGCAACATCATTCTATGCCTATAGGACAACTTTATTGAAAAGAAATTTTTCTATTGATGACAATCCGTTTATTGACAATCCATCCTTAATATATATAGATATATATATATATTAGATATATAATACCGATATCTATATATATGATATATATATTAATGATCTTTAAAATTATAAAAATGACAAAAAAATTACTTCAATGATTTGAAAGGATAATTTGATAAGTCAGTTATTTTAAATTTTTTGGAAATTTACTCTCCAATATGAAGACGAGTAGTAGCTTTTTGGGGGTGGAAGGGAAAGCATCTATGAAGCATATGGGGTTTAGAGGTGTTCTTTGATGAAAGCTAAAAATCCAAGAGGATGTGTGTGGCTCAAAAGTTGTTCTAATCTTCACAAATTGGCTAACATTTTCCGGTATCAACAACACTCAGATTCCTTTGCTCAAATAATATGGACGACTATGAAGATTGCATTCTGGGACTCCAACAGGTAATTAACCTCGATGTCCAAGAAATGTTGATGATAGGAGATTCAGACTTATCAATTCATCAAGTTTGTGGAGAGTGGGTGACAAAGAATCAGAAGTTCTTCGCATATTTGGAGTGTGTGCATAAGTTGTAAAAAAGGTTCATCAAGACAGAATTCAAGCATGTATCAAAGATCCAACACAAATTTTGCAGATGCGTTAACCACTTTATCCATGATTCAGCATCCTGATCATAATCAAATTGATCCCATTTACATTCACGTATATATATGAGCAATCAAAATATTGCTTTCATGTTAAAAGGAAGGAAATCCAGAAGGTGCAACTAGTGCACAAAAATGCATAGTTCGAAGGTTAAACAAGTCCATTTTTTCTAAGTGGGGAAGTCCTTTATAGAAGGACTCTCGATTTGGATTTGCTGTGGTGCGTTGATGTTGGAGAAATGGCAGGTTGGTTGAAAAAATACTTGCAGGATAATGTGATCCTCACATGAACGGTTATACTCTAAAAAAATGATTCTGATATTAGGATAATCCTAGTTAACCATCGAGACAAACTGTATTCGTATGTCAAAATTTCAGTAATGTCAGACTCATACAAATATGATCCGAAGGTTCATCCCAACAAACTCCATCTTACAACCCTTGTCCCTTTTTTGAGCTCTTGGGGCATGTAATATCATTGGTACCAGTCGAAAAGTAACATTCAAGTCGGAGATGAAGGAAGTTATAGGTTTGATTTTGTCAAAAACACATTATTTGTAGGTTAAGATTTTTTAGTCAATCATTACTAACAATGAAACCAAACTAAATATTGATTTGATGAGAGATTTAGTGAGTAGTTTAAGATTAATCATACGGAAACTGACAACGTATAGACCCAAGAGTGGAGCGGGTTGCAGGTGAAAAATATTAAACATCAGGATGATGTTGCGCATGATGAGCGAAATTACACGCATTTTGCATGAAAAAGCTACCCTTCGATTTTTGTTGAGGTATTGTACTACATCAGAAACCTTTTACGTGGGCTCTAAAACCTTATTTTATGGTATAATGCAACATAGTTTCATACCTATTGAATAGAGATTACCATACTTAGAAAATCTATTCAAGATGGTAGAGCTAAGCAATTGCTAATGGGTGCAAATGCGGTTTCAGAATATTGGCATTTATTGATGGAACAGAATTTTAACGTTGTCTATTCATGCGTCAAACTCTATCAAAATTAGAAGGTCATAGTTTCCCCAACAAGAAGGTCATACCATTGACATTTCTCACCAGGATTGTTTTGAAGTGGGATCTTCCCCAAATTCAAAGATGAAGTAGAAAAGGTAAATTTTCACCAAAATGGACAATGTTAAAACTGAGTCTTCGATGTTGAAGGTTGGAGCACGCTATTGGCATAACGGAAGGGGAATTTGTCCAAATTATATCAGTTAGATGTTGGAAGAGAATACATCTAGTCTGTTTCATGTCTTTCTTTGTAATTTGGGACTACGGTAGAACCTGATTTTCCATTTCATAGGAGATAAGTAGGTGCTCATATGGAGTTTAATGTAATCCTAATAAAAATTATCATTATCCCTTATTCCTGAAACTATGCAGAACTTTTTAATGTCTTAAATATTTTTATCAAAGAGTATTTCCGCAAAAATCAAGAATGGACCTCTCAAGGAATTCATACAACAATTAAGCTACAACTACAAGAAACATATCAGAGAATTAACAAGTTTATACTGGGACATAAATCTTTTGAATGATTTCCAAATTTAGTGATGTGTATCAGAATTGGAAGGACCTTTTCCCGTGTAAAGGTCTCAAATTGTGCCCTTTGCTCAAAGGTTCAACAATATTTGTAAAACTCAATACCTTTATGCTTTCAAAAAATTTTCAAAACTTTATTTGTCTATTTATATTCTCGGTCAAAGCAACTGCACAGAACAAAGTTCTTGATGTCAGTCAATGTAACAGCACACGATCAAAATAGATTCAACGCCCCCATTTTACACTCACAATTTTCTTGAATGAAGAAAATACAGTACATTACACACGAATTACTTCAACATCGCTTGAGAATCAAGTCTAATATACAGATCCCAACCATCACCAACCAAGTGGCACACTTATCCTTCAGATAAGACGAAAATCAAGCAACACTATTTGAGGCGAAATAATCACCAAAAAAAAAGCATTATGACCTCCAAAAAGAGAGGACCAAAGATACTCTATCTATTGCTAATAATGGAAAAATTGATCCTTCCAACACAAGACCAAGAGAAAAACTGCATGTTCTTGAGAATTACGTAGCTACGGGAGAAATGCATATCCCAAAGAATGCAATTGAAGCACGAGATTTACATGAGAAAAGATATTGCATTGTCCCCAAGAATAAATGAGAGTGAGATATTACATGTGCCTGGAGATTGATTGTGCCCAGAACTCACGCGCCCAAGAGTGAATCTATATTGAGCTCAGGAAATTATATTGCGCCCGCGAATTTGGAATTCTAGATATTGATTAAGTCACATGGAGCTCAAAACGGACTACATCTACAGGGAGTTTGTCTGTCGAACAAGTCAGATTATCACTAATGCCAGAAAAGAGTACATAAAAAAAAATACAATCTTACTCACTATTTATATTCTGAAGGCTTATCGTCATGGCCTGCAGAATCATCAGCGCCTAAAGATTTAATTTTTTATAATGATCCGAATGTGTCATAGTCTAAGGACATTCATCTTCTATTCTTAAGGAAGATATCATGATCGATCTGAGATAATTCTGATCATGTTTACATTTTCTGTCACTTGATCTATTATTCCCAAATCACGGTTTATGATCTTACAAGGCTTAAAAAAAACAATTTACATATTTAGCATAGTGGTTATATTGTAGAAAAGATCAATGACCTCTCAGATAAGATTTACTACTAATAGTCGACCACATTACAGGTCTATCAACCATTTCTCACGTACGATCTCTTCTCTTATGAATGCCTTTCTTGTTATTCATTCCACCTTTGATGCTCTTATCTTATCCATTCAAGTCGTTTGTTTACATTTGAATCTTTGTACCGTTATTTCAGTGAAGAGATTCATTGTTCCTAAATGTAAATGCAAAGTACGGTTGATTTCTCGTAACAACGGAAGATATGTAGGCGACCTCTTAATATCAAGTATACGCCATATATTTTTCACTGTAGATAATTTCAATTTGGTCCCACCTACACCTTTTGTGGGTCAATTACACGGACAATTTATCATTCTTCCCAAGCAAACCAAAGGGCAGCCGTTTTGACACCCATTTTGGACCGAATATTAGAAGACATTCCTGAATTGCTTTGATTGAATATTTATTGCAAAATCTTTTCCCTCATTTTACGGGTTCAAAATGAAAAGTAATTTTATGTAAATTAATGATATTTTACATTCATAAATTTACAAGTGTATTGTAATTATTTCTTATTCAAAAATAATAAATTATATTATGCAGAATGTCAAAAACTTTGAAAAAAAAATTATTTTAGTTATCAGTTTAAGCTCTTCAAAAGTATGTTAATATATATAAAAAAATATTTAGTGTAGTACATATTAATTTAATAGAAATTCAATGATACTTCCCTTTAAATTTATGTAACGTTCTAACTATTTTTATCCAATTTGATTTCAAATTCTAGCCTTCTTAAGGTAGATTTATTTCAAATCTAATCAAATTCGTACCAATTCATTTCAATTATAGCCATATTTGATTCTCCCATAAAAATCCATCTTCCATCTCACTCGATCATTATCGATCAGGCCCCAACATTAATCATGATCCGTCCATCAAATTCCATAAATGTCCCCCCCAATGATCAATCAACACTGGATCTGTTTATTCCAATCCCAAAGACCAACCCTAATGGATGTCCACCTCATGATCCTCTGCTCTTTGAGTGATAGAAGCGCACCCCTTGGGATTTTTTCGCTACGCCGCTGCTCTCCTTACAGAGAGCCGGTGTGTGAGGATCAATGCAAAACTCGGCAAGCCTCTTTCTTCTCCATCTCCCATGAACCGAGGAGATCTCCAGGAGCAACCGACGAGAAGAGAGTGTGTAGGGAAAAGTCCTTTGCCCATTTTCTCGAAACGACGGCGAATCCCATTCTTTTGCCATCGCTGGCAAAAAGAGTCAGCTTGCCACCAAATGTGGAACCTGCACGAACAAAGACGATGAGGACCACCGCCAAAACCAAATCATCCCCATCCTCACTCTTTCTTTTATTTCTATCACTCTTGAGAGCGAGGAAAAACAACAAAATTATAAGAAATCGCGAAAGCTTCGAGCAGTAGATAATTGCTCCAACCAGGACCTGACTCCCCCCCCCCCCCCAGTGATGAAACGTCGTTAATCGACAAAAAATATATGAACATCAAGTATAATTTTTGAGAGGACATCAGAGCAAGTGAAAACATAAATTGTAATACATTCCTTCTAGTGAAAATGACTAGTTTGATCCTTTACAACGCGATATCGAGAGACTTGTATGAGAAATATCTTAAAGCTATAGGTTACGTTAAATGATAATATTTATGTACTGTAATATTACTCGATAGTCATAATAATTTCATCAATATATGACTATTTTGAATTTATTCATATTCTTATTACGGCATGGATATTGATTTAGAAATAAAGTAAAGCGGAACAAGTCAGAAGATTGACTATCTCAAACATTAGCAATCGCATCTGACGTCGGGAGATAAAGAGAGAGTTTCACCACCATGTTATGATTGTTTTGTTATCCAGATTAGAGTCTCTTAAGAAGATGAATTTCGAGGATCATTGAAAAGAACATACGAGTAGACATCGAGAGTGTGAAAACCAAGATTTGTCTTATGAGTTTGGGTTATTAAAAGAATGAGAAACACCACTAATAAATATGAGAAACATTGTAAAAACCGTTGTTGATTTCATACCACGTGTATTAAGTGATTCAATGGCTAATGAAACAATGGTGCACTGCGTCTTTCATGCATTGAGATTCCAAAAAATGAAATCAACTTTCATTGGAATTAGACGATGAGTGATGCAACAAGCAGCGTATGATAGGAAAGCAATTGATATAGAACCAAATAGCTTCTAGTAGAAAGGGAAGATGATTGAACAGGAAGATGATGGACAATGAACAATATAAATTGTAACACAGTCACTATTACAATTGAATGTATGGTGTATATTAAATTAAACATGAAACTCGAGTTTGCATTTGTCTGAGAGGATGAGGGATCGAAAATAAGTAAATACTGACAGTACTGGGGAAGAAGTATGGGGGCATTGTGGTAATGTGACCTCATATTCCAGTGATATTATTTCCATATTGCAGTTGAATCTGTACGAGAACATGTAAAATCTAATAGGTAGTTTGACGTACTAACCGACCCGCACGAACTGTTTATCATACGAAATTGGGTGACTAGATGATGCCCAAATGTCTTGGATTCTACAGGACAATTGGAATCGCCATTAATGGGACTCAAATCAAACTAACATGCGAATGATGTTTAGGATAATTTGCTTAAAGATTATGAAGTAATTAAGGGGTCACGTTTATCAAAAAAAAATTAAAAAATCTTTGAGTAGGCAGCAAAATTCACCCTCCAAATAAAAAAAAAATTTCAGGCTGCCAAGGCAGCGAATGCAAAAAATAAATAATTTAAAAAAATGTTGGAGCGAGCAGCGATTCATCAAGATTTTTTTTAAAAAACTCAAGAAAAGTCGCCTAGTGGGATATTAGGGGAAAGGAGAATGTATTTTTTTGAAGAAAAAAATTGCTGCTCGGGCATCAATTTGTAATTTTTACGGAGGAAACGTTCTTATGTGTAAGAAGAAAACGCGTTGACCTAGACTTTTGGTTTAAAAAAAATGATGATTTGAAATTTTTGATAAATTATTTTATCCTTTTAACTCCGAACTTCGATAAAAAACTAGAAAGTGAAGTTAGCCATTGACTAAGAAGGGAAGTAAAATTTATAACGCATATTATAGTTTTAGAAATGGCTCGTCGTTTTTAAAGTGTGATAGAACCATAAATCGTGGAGGGACATGAAAAATGAATTTACTGACGGTTTAGCAGGATTTGTCAATCATGCAATGTTACTTGATACTTTTCAAAAAGTCAGGGTCGTAATAAAGATTGTACTGTGTGATCGATGACAACCGTTATACCAGTTTTTTAAATGACAAATCAATGAAAGATCGGTTTGGTTTTTGGAATTGAATTTAATTACGTTTGAATATTGGGTGTTCATCTTCCCGGAGGATTGTCGAGGTGAATGGATATTTTAGAACTTATCGTGGTCAAGTGAGTATAGTAGGTCTCTATTATGATAATATGTTCATATTAATAGTGCGCAATAAAATGGTCATTGTGCTATTCTGTGAGGGTATACTTAGGGTGGAACCTGAAGCTGAAAAATATTTTGAGGGGGGAAACACCTTTCAATGAAGAAGCAAGTGCTTCTATAAACAATTAATCAGTCCATCCATTAAAAGGGGAAAACTGAAAAAAGTTATCCCCTTTACATTACTATGGCCTTAACTAATTATACTATTACCCCGAAAAAACCTAATTCTCGTAATTTAAACAACTCTTTATATTATGATGGGAAAAAGGGTCTGATATACCCTCAACTTGTCTTGGAGGCTAACATACCCCCGTTTACTAAAATGGCTCATTATATGCCTTTACGTATACAAATGGTTTAAATTACCCTGCCGTTATAAATGGCTCACATATCCCTTATGTAACGGAAGTTAAAAAATTGGTTTTAAAATTTATATTTATTACTTCTAATTTTTTTTTAGAAATTATTTAGGGGTATATATGATTCTTCTATTAAAGTTCCACGGTATTAGTTTACATTTTTTTCATAAATAAAATATTTTTTGACTCTTTTATTATAATTATTTGAGTTATATAGTCTTTATTTTGTTTTTTCTTACATTCCTTGTTTAAAGAAAAAAAAATTATTAAACTATTGTTTGGTATGTATTGTTAATGTAATGGCGTATTCGAGAAGAAAACATTGGGTTATCTACAAGATGTTTTACAAAAATAATATAGTAAGTTGAAACAGAAAGAAATTTTAGTATCAAAAAAAATAATTATAATAGTTCATAAAAATTAAAAAAAACAGTGTAAAAAAAAATATTTTTGACGAGGATTAAATTTACTATATAGGATTATATTTTTATAAACAAACATAATAAAATTTAGATTTAAATTATTTTTATTTTCATTTCCGTCGAGGGAAATGTGTATATGTGAGGCCATAGTTTACAAGTGAGGGGTATATAGAGTCACTTTCATAACAAGGGGTATAATTCAACTCTAAAATGACAAAGTTGAGGGTATTATCATACCCCTTTTTCCCTATATGCTTTATGATTATGATATTCTACCTATTTTTTCTTACTAGTGGTCTAGGTAATTGATAAGAGCTTAGGGTTCTCGATTGTTTTGATGATTCTATTTCCCACAGAAGGAACTCCAAGTCAATTAATCTAGAACAATCAATCATTGTCCAAGGATAAGGTTAATTGTTTTAAAGCATTTCTCTTTTAATAAAGGAATAACAAATACTTTTTTTTAAAAATAATCGTTTGATTTTATTGTTACAATAAATTTTTGATTCTCTCTCTCTATCCTATATTTCTCTTCTTATTTTAACATACAGAAATAAGATGACCCGTGTGGTTTTATATATATTAGATAGCATATATTCTATATATATATATATAGATATATGATTATTCTAGGGCTAGAGTAGATCTCTCGTCTTTCATTGAAAAAGTATGTCAATGTTTGGACCGCCTGAGAAAAAAAAAATGACGGTCAGGATGTACCGTAAGTAAGTCAGGTGTTTCTCTATGTTAAATTTTTTTAAATTGAGATGGTTACACTTTACATGATCATCATAGACAGTTCTAATCCTAATTTCGAGTCTTGCTCCTCTCCCACCAATTATTTTCAAGTGTTGGAACCATAATAGGAAATTAGGCCGAAATGAAAAGATCGGTAAATTATGTTGGAGATATAATTAAATAAATAAATAAAAACGTAATTTCCATAATATATTAAGCATTAAAATAAGATAGTGCAATTTATAACTATGTTGAAATATTTCTATCTCCAAAATGCACATGAGTGAAATGTCCTAGTTGAAAACATGATTAAGTAATAAATTAAAATTATGTGGTATTTAATCAGTCAAACATAATATAAATGAAATTGTCATAGGCTTCAACATTTTCAAAGAAAATATATAAAGTTTTAATTAGGAAGTAAGAAATTCTTAAATTAAAGCAAAGCACATCATAAAATAAATTAAGATTGGTTAAATATATTACATCAAACTAGACCATGGTCATCCATAAAAACTTTTTGAAACTAAACACTCTTGGTGGGAGGAAGTGAAAATGTAAGTTGTCGATACCTTTCAACACTAATGCATTAATCCTTCTCTAAGCCTTTATGACACCACAATCCCGGAGTTCTCACGGCATTGTTGGTTCTCTATCATTATTTGTTTCTCTTAAGATAGCCCAAATTCTCCTGCTCAGAATGTCCCCTCTTTACATGAAAATAGCAATTAAAAAATAGAAATCTGGTCCCTAAAAGGCTTATTCTAGTACCTCAAAAGGCAAATGGTGACCCAAAAAAAAATCTGTGGCTTTCCGTCCCTATAGGTTCTTCGCTAAAAGACAATAGATGAGTCTATTTTTACTGGTCCCTAAATAATATTAGGGACCAGGTTTTGTACATTTTTATGGTTATTTACAAACTATAGCGTCCATATTTTGTCTGGTCCTAAAAGACCTTGATTAGGACAAGCATCTTCAGTACAGTTTGTATATGGTAGAAAGATTGGTGGGGAGACATGAAACAGCAATGGTATAAAGACAGAAGTCAATCATGAAGCCTTTATATATATATATATATAATATGATAGAGATTAGATATATAGAGATATAGTATAGTATATGATATATAGATATATATAGTATATATAATATATCATATTAGCAGTTATAAAAATCATCTTAAAACATCCCTTGGTAGCAGGTAGCATTTACAATCCAATATTTAGCTCATTTACATTGAATCATACGAAATTTGAAAAGTTGTCCAACTGTCTTGTTAGAATGATAATTTCATCTTCTCTTTTGGTCGGAGACTTGTAAAGTCATCAAATCATAAAAGCTTGTAAAAATGTAAAAAAAAATAATACGATTGTTCCTGACTACTAAAAGTTTCACTAAGAACTAAAATTTAGGACATAGTTTAATTAAGTTTCAAACTTAAAATTAAATGTTTGAATTCAATTCTAAGCCAAAGATTAAGAAATAACATAAGGTTCATCTATGAGATGAGCGTGTAGCTGCCAAATTTTATGGGACAAATATCAATGAGATAAACTAGGGGTATATTACTTTGTAGTTGTTACGTCATTCACAAAAGACATACGACAACAAGAATTAAATAGTAACATCTACCAAGTCTAACTATAATAGAAAGAGAAGGGCAGGCACAACTTGATATTGCTTCCTCATCCAAGACCACTTTGACTTGAAGGGAAAATAAACAAATTTTCTATATAAGAAAATAAATGTAGATCTCTATATTTTGGAGGTTTTCATACATTTCCTCGTGAAGATTAACCTCATTGTACTTAAATCCAATAGGTTCTTTAATGATTTGATAGTAATCTTACACTGTAAAAGAAATAGGAGATGTAATTTGTTAAGAATACCTGGCCTTTAAAAATTCAAAAACAAAATCATATGACCATAGACCCTTAGCGAGATTCACTAGTTTGCAAAGGATTTAAGGTACATAGTCCCTTAACATCAAAAAACACACCAAATAGAGTAAGCATGTGTACATTTATTTCTTATTGTACAGGTAAATTTAAATATCAAACTCCAAGCAATATGAGGATTGTGTCCTTTGAAGAATGTCAAGAAAAGCTTTCTGTATACGCTTTTTTGGAAATTTTGTTGGTTTTACATGATAGTATCAAAAGTATGAACTAAAAACTTTGATTTGGTGCTTTTTAAATAAATAAAATACAGATGAATTAAACTTTGAATTGGTGTCTTAAAAAATAAAATACAACAAGAAAGAAGTTAAGTTCAGACAACCTACAAAACGGCCTATCCTTTAACGCCCATTTACTAAGTAAAATATTATTCATCGATACTTTTCTTATCGCGAAATATTGTTCTGGAAGTTTTGTCCTCTTTTTGTTCAGCAAAAAGTATAGACTTTGAAACATGCAAAGAAAATAATATGTAGCTGAACCAAAAGAGATAAAATTATTGGTTTAAGTTTTGATTTTGATTTTGAAAAACTCAATTTGAAAGATTGATGAGAACAGGGAAACCAAAGTGGACATAAACATCATTCTTAATTGATTTATAATTTGGATTACTTGTATGCCGCTATTATGTAACATTACAAATGGTCTACTGAGCTAAACTATAGTAATCTTGTAATAAATATCCATACGTTAATACCGTTTAGTTTTTCATTCTTTCTTAATTTATTAGCAAACTGGCGATGCTCCTATGTTTTCACTATGGAGAGGAGTCCTAGGAATTTAGATTGTATTCCTCAGGACAGTAGACTTATCATGCATGAACGGTAAGCAAGGGTAGGTGACTAGACACTCAAGGTTTGTTATTACTTGTAAAATACATGTCCTATCTTTCCAGTTATCTAGCATCTCTCCACGAGACTATCTTAATACTTGCCAATAAGTATTTCAAAGAGAGAAGTAGTGTCCTCAAACTTCTCTATTTAATAGATTTACATTTGACATGCATTCTCCTGTTGAATTTTAAAATGGGGTCCAAGTGCAGTCCAGGATTTGATCTTAAACATTCAGTATAGTGGACGTATGATATATATATATCTATATAATTATAAAGATGATATATAATATATAGATATATATTATATGATATATATAATATATATTAAAATCCATGAGGCAAGGTTGTACCAAAGAAATTC
This sequence comes from Solanum habrochaites, assembly GCA_027704765.1. Taxonomy (NCBI): domain Eukaryota; kingdom Viridiplantae; phylum Streptophyta; class Magnoliopsida; order Solanales; family Solanaceae; genus Solanum; species Solanum habrochaites. Next base: position 9,398 of record JAKWJA010001563.1, on the reverse strand, counting down.
CTAGCAAGGAGCTTAAATTAAATGTTATATAGTTTTACCAATTTAGAATTTCTCCGCCCGAACTCAAAGAGTTTAAGTTAGTAAAGTTCTTGCACTTATTTTCATGCAGAATTATCTAGTAACGCTAAGAAAAAAAGTTAGTTTACACTGTAAAGCACAATCTATTAACATCTTGACATAGCAAACAATGTAAGAAATTAGTCCAAAGAGTTTTACAACATTTAAGAATAGTTGAATTTCCACTCTGTTATTTAGAAAGGATTACACTACTAGTGAAGTATGGAAAAGTCTGCACTAGTAACCTTAATATCAAGGGATTTAGAGAAATATTTTTACCTTAAACGAGAACTATAATTGACTTGTTCACCAAACCTTTGATCTGAAACGTTAAAATGAGTGGACAACTTCTTTTGGAGAAGAAATAATAACACAAAACCAGAAAAGATTTTTTTTTCTTTTAAAATAGGTAAAAGTCAACAACATATTATTTCAACCAAAAAACACATATAGAACTAATTCGATGTCGTTCATATAGAATTTGAAGCACACAATAAAAATCATACAAAACCAAGCAAAAGTCAAAATTTGTAGATTAAATATCGCTAATAAGGATATCGAGTGAAGAAAGTACCTGAAAATAGATAAACAAAGTAAGAGTTCAAGCAATTGAAGTTCACTTTCAAAACTACCTACATTAATACACAACTTCCTGATGACATCCACTATTTCAAAATCTCTGTTGGATAGTTAATTGCAATAGTGAATGCTCAAAGAATTAGAAATATTTTACATCTTTAGAGACATTCATCGAAACCCTATATTCAAAAGACAAGAAACTTGAGTTTAAATATAAGAAAAAAACAAACAACAAAGTTAATCATGTATTATGGCTGGCTTAAGACAATATCACAATTACCTTGAAACTTGAGAGGGAAATGAGAGGGCACTGTGAAAGATAGCCCTGCGATATGAGTTTCGAATGGAAAGAGTGGGTAACATATAAACATTTTTATGTGAATTCACTAACATACAGGAGAATCAGGACAATCGAAGAAGAACATAATTATATTATATAAATGATTTGTTATCTTTCTATGACCACACCCCGGAGCAACCAAACACTGATATAAAAAAATGGGAAAAAAGTACCAAAAGTACCAATAGTTTTGACTCAATTGAGTTTTCCAAGTGAGGGAAAAAAAACAACTCAATAGGGATTCCAAAAACGAGATAAGGGAATCTAAATAAATACTCTAAATTGATTAATTGAATTTCATTGTTTAAATTCTAAGGATCATCAAATAAGATGAAACAGAAAATGAGAGCCCCTTTCGGTGATTTAGTAATATTTGTTGCACAGTGAGGGGGGACCAACTTGTAAATCTCATCGTCATATCGAAAAGAGCTCACTTGACGGTGGGTTAATCAGAAGGAAGGAAAATAGGCTTCATTGGTTGCTTCAATTTTGTGCTTATTAAAGAATTTTGAGGTGGTGATGATGAAGAAGGCAACTCTAGCGACGGGATTGAAACAAGAAGAGGTGATTCCAATGAGGGAATTGAAGGTGAGCATTAATTAGGTTTAGGGGCTTTTACTATGTCCAAAAAAAGAAAGTGTAATATATTTAATTTTCGTTGCGGAATGGTGCCTTTTAACCAAAAACTATAAATTTCATTTTAGGGCACCAAGGTATTCATTACTGTAGAGACCAGATTTCATGATCCGTTTGTAACAAAAAATACAAAGAGACGAGAAGGAAAACTGTGACCCTTTATAACGATTATTTTTGAGGAACACGTTTTCAAATCCTCCAAATGTTGGTCTCGAAAACTATGCTTTTTCATGGTGGGTCCCCCTCCCTATTCACCCTCTCCTTTCCCCTCTCCTCCCTATCGTTGCTCACGAGAAGTACACCAATTGAGGAAAACCCTAACTAATATGCTTAGGGTTTATGGAAGTAGAATAGTAATGCCCCATCCACTCAGTCATGGCTCCCCTAGAAGAGGCAAAACAATATCGAATATGGGAGGGACATTTGAGGTTCGTCCCAAAAGGCCCCAATGTGAAACTTGAATACACATGGAATTTTGCGCTTGTGCCAGCACTAGCACCAGGAAGAACCAGATGTGGCAAAAGAGGCTGATGAGAACTGGTATGATGTGAAATTGTGTTTGATACGCTGACATCATTGAGCATTCACATGCAGTCTCATCAGGAGGTGAGTTTATATGTTAATGACTGGGATGGGGATTCTGACAGGTCATCATGTTCACCACTATTTGAAGCACTTACACCAAATAAAAACTTCAGCAATCTTAATGTTGATGCGTTCGTCGCTGCTTCTGCTCCAAAAGCTTCAGCATTGGGTCTTTTTTCCCGAATCACAAACGTTCCTTCCCATGCATTCATTAGCTTCCCCTATACATGTTGAATGTGGGGAAGGAATACATGATGGTGAACTTGATGACCAGTCAAAATATATGTCCCGGTCAGGAACATACAACTCACTTCCTAATGAGAATGCATGTAGATGATTAACAATGTTAGTGTATCAGACACAATGCACATACATGGCGGGTTCTATGCTCTCTAACAGCTCTGATGATTCTAGATATGTGTTGGTATAGGTGCAGTTGAGGCAGAAGAACAAACGCATGGCAACAAAGTTCAATATGAGCCTTTTGGGACCGAACCCAAATATGTTACTTCCAGCCTTCAACATGTTTGCCCTTTGTTCTAGGAGGGTCATTGACTAAGTGTATGGGGGCGCTACTCCCAAATAAACCCTTTAAAGATTTGAGTGTCAGCATTTAGTACCTCCTCGCCCAAAACAGGAATGAGGAGAAGGGGCAGGGTAGAGGGAGGGGGGTAGATTGGTGATGGGGAAGAGTAAGTAAGTAGTAAGAGGGCGAGGGTACATTCTTAGTGTGATGGTTGGCAATATGAGAGAGAAACCCAAAAATAGAGAAAGCAAATTAAAGAGAGAATTGGGTATTTTGTGAAACAAAAGACTTAGAGAAGGATATTACATGTAGTATGAAAGGTAGAGAAAAAGTTAATATTTGAATCTTTTTCATTTCCCACTAATAGTGTTTGTTCGCAAAGGGCTTTTACGAAATTACCATGTATAATTTTAATGGTTATAGTGTTGACACTTCTTTAATTTATTTTCGCATGAGAAATTTTTTAGTGGAATTTTAAAGTCTTACTTTCTAAATGTGATTAATAATTGGTAATTTATATTTGAAAAGTTTGAAGCGTTATGACAATGTCATTTAAACTTATGTGTGACTGACTATAAACAACACATATTTTAAGTTATTTTTACTTAAATAATATTTCCAACTAACATATTGTCTCACAGCGGCCTGATTCGTTTTGGAGATAGGAAAGATTTTACAATATTATAGTGTTTCCATCTCCTATACCATGTTGAAAAAATTTGGGATGTTCGGTTCTTCTCCCCTTTTAGTAAGGGCAAAGGGTTAGGAATAAATTATTCATAACATTAAGCTAAAAAAATCATGATAAAAAAATACGGACATTCGCATTGGTGGAGAGTGGTAGGTAGAAATTATGAAGGTTTCAAAAAATAAAGACAAAAACGTGATTTAAATTCAGTAAAAGAAACAAAACAACAAAGTTAATCAATGTTATATAGGCTTCAGGACATGTGATCACAAATTACCTTGAAACTTTGAGAGGGAACTTCAGCGGCATGGAAAAGATGCCCTGCTAGGACTGAGCTCGGATGAAAGATGGGCGTTGTGGTAACATATAACACATGTTAAGTGATTACACAAACTACAGGAATCAGTACAATCGAAGAAGAACATAATATATTATATAATATTATTTGTTACTTTCTATGACCACACCCCTTGAGCAACCAACACATATATAAAAAGAAAAAAAAGTATCAATAGTGTGACTCAATTGAGTATTCAAAGTGAGAAAAGAACTCAATTAGGTATTCAAAACAAGGTAAGAGGAATCTGGAAAAACTACTAAATTGATAATTGAATTTCATAAATCTAAGATCATCAAATAAGTGAAACAGAAAATGATCCCCATTTCGTTGATTATTATGGTTGCTGCAGAGACCAACTGTAATCTTCATCATCATATCGAAAGAGCATCACTTGAAGGTGGGTTGATCTTTAAGGGAAGGAAATTAGCGGACATGGTTCTATTTTTGATATCAAAGAATTTGAGGTTGGTGATGTGGGAAGAGGGGAATCTAGTCGACGGATAGGAAACAAGAAGAGATGTATTCAATGTAGAGAAACTTGACGGTCGAGATATTAGGGTTAGGGATTTACTATGTCTTTAAAAAGACAGACAAGAGTAATATATTTGAATTTGTGAGGAATGGTGCCTTTAACCCACGAAATTTTTTTGGGGACCAGTTACTCATTACTGTAGAGAGGACAGATAATCTCTTCGTTGTTGTATGTAACAAAAACAAATTAAAGAGGACCGAGAAGGAAAAATTGTCCCTATAGGGATACTTTTGAGGAACACATTTTCAACTCCTCCCTAAATGTTGGTCTCTAAAAATGTTTTTTCATGTAGTGTGCCCCCCTTCCCATTCTCCCTCTCCTTTTCCCCTGCCCCTTTCCCTTATCGTGCTCACGAGAAGGCTACACCAATTGATAACACTGAGATCTTACGGGTTTATGGGAGTAATGCCCCCATCCACTCAGTCAATGCTCCCCCTAGAAAGAAGGCAAACATGTCGAATATTTTGAGGGAACATTTGAGGTTCGGTCCAAAACGCCCAATGTTGAACTTGATAAAGATGCATTTTGCGCTTGTGCCAGCAGTAGCACCAGAATAACCAGAGTTGTCAAAGAGCATGAGAACCTGTTATATATGTGAAATTGTGTTTAATACGCTTACATCATTGAGCAGTCACATGCAGTCTCATCAGGAGGTGAGTTTATATGTTCATGACTGGGACGGGGATTCTGACAGGTCATCATGTTTACCACTATTTGAAGCACTTACACCTAATAAAAACTTCAGCAATCTCAATGTTGATGCGTTCGTCGCTGCATCTGCTCCAAAAGCTTCAACATTGGGTCTTATTTTTCCCGATACCACAATGTTCCTTTTCGTCATGCAATTCATCAAGTTCCCCTATACATGCTGAATGTGGGGAAGGAATACATGTGGTTAGAGAAAAAAGGCCTAATGTTGAAGCTTTTGGAGCAGCAACTCATCGGCTCACATCATGAGAGTAAGTTGGATTTTTCAATCAAGTGTAACTGGTTCAAATAATGGTGAACGTGATGACCAGTGGAAATCTATGTCCCAGTCGGGAACATACAACTCACTACCTAATGAGAATGCATGTGGATGATTACAATGTTTATTGTATCAACACAATTGAACATACATGGCGGATTTCATTCTCTCTAAACCAGCTCGGATATTCGAGTTTGGGGTTTTGTATGCCGGTTTGAGGCACAGCGCAACGCATGTGCCACACATTCAATATTGATCCTTTTTGACCGAACCACATATGTTACTTCCCAACATTCACATTTTTTCCCTTTTTTCTAGAGGTTTCATTGACTAAGTGTTGGGGGCTATACTCCCATAAACCCTAAGATCTCAGTGTCAGTAGTTTTAAATGAGCATTTTCGCCAACACGATGATGAGATAGGGCAGGGGAAGAGGGAGGGGGAGATTGGTTAATGGGAAAAGTAAGAGGGTAGGGTCCAGTTGTAGCAATGATGTTGTCCAAATGAAGAGAACAAAAAAATAGAGAAAGAAAATTAAAGAGAGAAATGGGGATTTTGTGAAATAAAAGACTTAGAGAAGGATATTACACAGTGTGAAAGGTAGAGAAAAAGTTAATATTTGAATTTTTTTCATTTCCCACCAATAATGTTGGTTCGCAAAGGGCTTTTACGAAATTACCATGTCTAGTTTTATGTATTTATGTTGACCACTTCTTTAATTTGTTTTCTCATGATATTCGTTGAATTTAAATTCTTACTTTCTAATTAAAACTTTGTGTTATCTTTTGAAAATGTTGAAGCGTATGACAATGTCATTTAAAATTATGTTTGACTGACTAAACAACACATATTTTAGTTATTTAGTTAATAATATTTTCAACTCACATATTTTCTCACATGCGGCCTGATTCGTTTTGGAGATAGAAGATTTTAACATAATTATAGTGTTCTCCATCTCCTATACCATGTTGAAAAGTTTGGATGTTTCGAGTCTTCTCCCCTTTCTAGGAAGGCAAAGGGTTAGGAATTAATTATTCATAACACTAAGCTACTCATGATAAAAATACTGAAATTCGCATTGGTGAGAAGTGGGTAGGAAGAACATTTATGAAGGGTGTCCAAAATAAAGCCAACATAGAAAAAAATGTGATTGCAATAGTGAATGCTCAAAGAATTAGAAATATTTCACATCTTTAGAGACATTCAATCGAATATATCAAAAGACAAGAACTTGAGTGTAAATATCAGTAAAAAGACCCAACAAAAGTTAATCATGTAAGATATGGGCTTCAGACATGTGATCACATTACCTGAACTTGAAGAGGGAACTTGAAGAGTGCATTGAAAAATACCCTTCTAGACCTGAGCTCGGATTGAAAGAGTGGGTAACATATAACACATTTTTATGTGATTCACAACATACATGATCAGTCCATCAAAGAAGAACATCATAAATTATATATAATTATTTGTTTACTTTCTATAACCACACCCTTCAGCAACCAAGACACATATATAAAAAGGAAAAATTACTAATAGTAGGGACTCAATTGAGTATTCTAAGTTGAAAGAACTCAATTATGTATTCAAAACGAGATAGAGAATCTGAAAAACTACTAAATTGATAATTAAATTTCATAATCTAGATCATCAAATAATTGAAACAGAAAATGACCCCCATATTCGTTGATTATTACTTGTTTTGTTGCCGAGACCAACTTTATGCTTCTTTCTTCGTCATATCGAAGAAGCATCACTGAAGGTGCTTATCATGAAGGGAGGAAATTAGCTTCATTGTTTTCTTAATTTTGTGCTATCCAAAGATTTTTAAGTTGGTGTATGCCTGGGAGAGGCAACGTATAAAAGTCGTCGAATAATGAACAAGAAAAGGTGTATCAATTGTAGGGAAAATGAAGTTGAAGCATCTTAAGGGTTAAGTATTTTAACAATATGTCCCAAAAACAATGAGTAATACTGTTTAATTTAGGGAGAATGGTGCCTTTAACCCACTTAATTTATTGGGGACCATTTATTCATTACTGTTAGACCAAGATGTAATCTCATCGTTGTAAAAAAAAAAATATAAGAACTAGGAAAGGAAAAATGGTCCCTATATGGATACTTTTGAGGAACACATTTTCACTTCTCCTAAATGTTGGTCTCCTCTAAAAAATGCTTTTTTCATGTAGTGGGCCCCCCTCCCCATTGCTCCCTCTCCGTTTTCCCTGCCCCTTTTCCCTATCGGGCTCACGAGAAGCCTACAACCAATTGATTGATCACGGAACTAGTGTTTTATGGAGTATTCCCTTCCCCCATCCACTTAGTCATGGTCCCCCTAGAAAGAGGCAAACATTTCGAATATTGTGAGGGAACATTGAGGTTCGGTCCAAAAGGCAAATGTGACTTGATCCCCATGCATTTTGCGCGTGTGCCAGCCTAGCACCCGAATAACGCAAGTTTGTCAAAGAGCATGAGAACCTGTTTGTTATGTTAATGTGTTTGGATACGCTGACATCATTGAGCATCACATGCAGTCTCATCAGGAGGTGATTTATTATGTTCATTGACTGGGACGGGGATCTGACAAGTCCATCATGTTCAACACTATTTGAATCACTTACACCAAATAAAACTTCAGCATCTTAATGTTATGCTGTTCTTCGCGCTGCTACTCCAAAGCGTTCACATTTGGGTCCTTTTTTCCCGAACCACAAACGTTCCTTCCCATGCATTCATCAGCTTCCCCTATACATGCTGAATGTGGGTGAAGGAATACATGTGGTTCGGGAAAAAAGGCCTAATGTTGAAGCTTTTGGAGCAGCAACAGCAGCGGATGCATCATCATTGAGATTGTTGGAGTTTTCATCAAGTGTAAGTGGTTCAAATGATGGTGAACGTGATGACCAGTCAAAATCTAACAGCTTTGATGATTCTAGTATTGTTGTTAGTATAGGTGCGGTTGAGGCACAGTTCACACTCATGTGCAACACATCAACCATATTGATCCTTTGGACCGAACCCACATATGTTACTTGTTACTCCCCGCATTCAACATGTTTTTCCTGTTATTTCTGGGGCTCATTGACAAGTGTATGGGGCGCTACAAACCCATAAACCCCTAAGATCTCAGTCTCAGTAGTTTTTGTGTAGCCTTCTCGCAACACACGATGCAGGAAAGGAACATGGGAAGAGGGAGGGGAGATTGGTAATGGGATATGTAGGGGGTAGGGGGAGGGTCATTTTTAGCATGATGTGTTTGGCCTATGAATAGAAACAAAAAAATAGCGAAAGCATTAAAAGAAGACTGGGGATTTGGTGAAATAAAAGAGTTATAGAAGGATATTACATATAGTGTGAAAGGTAGAGAAAATGTTAACATTTGAATTTTTTTCATTTCCCACCAATAGTGTTGGTTCGCAAAGGGTTTTTACGAAATTGCCATGTCTAGTTTTATGTATATATGTTGACCACTTCTTTAATTTATTTTCTCATGAGATTTGTTGAATTTAAATTCATACTTCCTAATTAAAACTTTCTGTTATCTTTTGAAAATGTGAAGCTTAGGAAAATGGCATTTAAAAATTATGTTTTACTGATTAAACAACACATCTTTTAGTTATTTTACTTAATAATGTTTTCAACTCACGTATTCTCACAGTGGCTTTGATTTGTTTTTGAGAACATACAAAGATTTTAACATAATTATAATGTTCTCCATCTCTAATACCATGTTGAAAAGTTTGGGTGTTTCGAGTCTTCTCCCCCTTCTAGGAAGGCAAAGGGTTAGGAATGAACTATTCATAACCTTAAGCTAAACTCATGATAAAAATATTGAAATTAGCACAATTATATTGGTGAGAAGTGGGAAGGCAGAAAATTCATGAAGGGTGTCCAATAAAAATCCAACATAAAAAAAATGTGGCCATGGGGAACTGAACCTTAATGGCAAACAACCTTGACCAAACTATTGTCACTAAGCTACCACTTTATATACAACATCGTATTTCATTTTTCATTTAATTAATCGTTTTATAGCAGACCACACTAAACAAAATATACAAAACACTATTGCAACTAAGTTACCACCACATCCAACAAATTATTTATTTTTCATTAATTAACTGTTTTTACGCACACCAATTAACAAAA